>BMAW01039545.1:267794-278420 GCA_019974015.1 Nephila pilipes | reverse complement strand
AATTAAATTAATCTATATAGCTCTGTTAAGTTGAAACTTGTACCATATATAATTACGTATTTAAATTTCAAGCATACGTCAGGTATGTAATGCAGATCTACCCTCTTAAGCCACAAATTTATTATAATAAAACAAAATTTTTAGATGTAAATAGTTGTATAACCATTTCATAGATACAAAAAATACACCAAACTATGATACAAGGAAGACTCCAATACAATTTAATCTCATAATAAATCCAAAAAACTGAATGGACAAAAATATAAACTCTCCATCAAAAGCTTAAAAATAACACCAAAAGAAAAAATAAATGCAGTCTCATATTGAAATAAATAACAATCCAAATCGTGAACAACGTCCCAGGCTAGCAACACAAGGATTTCATACGGCACCCTTAAACAAGATTAGCTGGTGAAATATAAGCCAAAATAGATAATCAATGCATCCAATTTATTGGAGGTAACAAATATTTAACTTATTTCATTACCTTAATATTATTGTTGACTAGAAGTATAATACTCTGTAATTTTAATTTTCTTAAGCCCTATGAATGTTAAATAATTTTAAGAGCTCGTATTGGAGAGAAATAGAAAAAAAAAAAAAATAAGTACACAATTCAATATGTAAAACAAAATTTAAAGAGTTTATTCGATGAATATTTAAAAATAAAAACACGAAATCGAATTAAAGCCACTAAAAATAATATCTTTGTTTCTATTCAGAAGAGTTCATACTACTATTAATAAAACTTTCCTCGTCTACCAAGGAATGAAAATTTTAAAGAACATTACTATCCCAACACAAGCGAATAATAACTGCAATTTTCAAGCATTTAGTGAATAATATCGCAGAGTGCTTCAAAAATATCATCTAATTTCCTACTCGTTTGTCTGAAATGATTGTCATAAAAAGATCGTAAATAAAGTGTTAAAAAAACGATGAAACTTCAGGGGGAAGTGAGTGCGTTTAAAATTTTTCAGCAATAAAATGGTGTAACGGGAACCATAGGTAAAGCAATCTAGCGAAGGGTAACTAAATTTTTACTGCTCTTTTACAATGCGAATGTTAAAATGTTCTATCAAACATAAAAGCCACATGAAAAAATGCCATAAAATTTTTTATGCTTATCTCTATCCTGTATTCTTTCTTTAATGTTTAACATAATTAAAAGTTAATAATATTTTTGGGAACTCAAAGTGTCTATCTTTATTTATTTGAAAAAAAGTGTAAAAGGGCTTAATCAGCACATTTAACTAAGAAACAACCTTTACTGCTAGTTTTAGTAGATAAGTATTAATTTTATCACCAAGAACACTCATTTTTGTGGTATAATGTACTTTTAAATGAAATGTTAACCTTCATAATAAGCTATATTTCAAAGACAGTTGCTAAGTTTATTTTTTAAATTATGAAAAAAAAAAAAAAAAAAAAAAATCGGCTAATTTTCTTTAAATGTAATTTTGAAAATACTCTAATGGATGCATGCACTTAAAATTAATTGTTATTCCGATGTAAATAAGCCAAGTTAGTCATTAAACTTTTTTCTTTTAACAAAATAATTTAAATTACATTAAAATGCTACATATTTTTTAAATACGTTCTCACGAAGGCATTTTTTTATTGTGTTAAATGCATTACATAAAGTATATTTGATAGTAAAATTTGTCCTTCAATTGCAATGTTATTGAAGAGAATAATTAAAAAGAGAAGATTTAGATATTTAGAAAAAGTAAGCGTTTAATAATAATATACACACAGTTAATGAAAAAGTTTACGCTTCGGCAGAAAATAAGTATCTGCGTAACATATTACGTCTATATTGCGAGTTTCGAGAATATTCTTATTGTGCAAATTTTCAAATTTTGTGGTCATGTGATTCTATCTAATATTTTAATTCAATATTAATTCCAGCTTAGTATATATTCGGCTAAATTTTTACCTCAAACATTATTACTGCTTAAATACGATTCTTATATGAAATAAGCGACTATTTTGTGTGTTTTTCTAAATATTCCAACTACATATAATACAAATTCTTTAAAGAAGGTGACCCAACATGTAGAGACTCTATGAAAGTAATATTGGATTAAAATCACATGATTTATTTTTCATATTTCAGTGAATTTTAAAAACATTAAAAATGGTATAAAATGAAGAAGTTAGATGTTTCACTTAAACCTTGAAAAACTTCATCAGAATTTTTACAGACAAATCACTTATCAATCATAATCATGTAAAATATTCAGTTGCAAATACAGGATGTTTACAAATAAGACTTCAGGTTTGAAGGGGTACTCTTACAAAACTGAAGAAGGTACAACCATTTTGGAGAAGTTAAATTAAAAATAATACTTTAAAGTTCGTAAAATTATAATATTCAATGTGACCACCACCAGAAACTCGAAAGATATCCAATAGATAATATAATTTCTTTCGCGCTTTTTCAACATATTCGACGTTACAGATTGAATGGCTGTAGTTATTTGCAGTTTCAATTCCTCAGATGTCACTGTTGTGGAGGAAAAATACTCTTTAAGTACACCCAACTCCCACCCTTAGCCACAGGCAGTTAAATCAAAATTTCTTAGTACCACAGCAAGATCGTCATCTGCTCCGCGATCAATCCACCATATCTTACCACTAGATGTCATTCGAGTGTTAGATGGTGGTCCCATTGAATATTTATAACTTTATTGACTTATTTTTTTTTTTAAAATTGTGTTAAGTATTTTTTTTTGTATTATTTTAAATTGAATTTGTACAAAATGGTTTTTAGTTTTGTAATTATAACTCTTCAAATTTGGGATATTTTTTTTGTATAAACACCATGTATTTTAAAAATAATTTTTAATTGTATAACTGAATATATTTTTGAAGATGTATTTAGAGCTACAATTAAAATATAATTTTAAAACTTACTTTGCAACCATCTAAAAGAATTGCCGCTACGATACGATGCATAATAAAGAGGAGTGGTAGAGGCTAATATTAGTGAGTTCTTATGAATGAAAATATATTTGAATAAAGAAAGAGAGACATTTTTTATGAAAACTAGAATTTGTCAAGTTGCTAGTTTTTGGAAATTAAAACTACTCACCCACATACTGTACAAATAAATGTGATGGATGTAATTGCCGTATATAGAAACTACATTTTTAGATCATTCTTTTTATTGAAAAGAGAGAAAAACTGACAGGAACAAATTGTATTTTGCTCTACAAACTGAAATCTTAACGAATTAAACATCATACTAATAAAGGATAAACAGATAATAAAGGACTTGATAATATATTTTTAGTTCGATCAATATTTCCACTTATAAAATATTATTATTTAATTCCTATATATATACATTCGGTTCATATAAATACGAGTTTTGGAACTCAATTTTGGTAACTCAAATGCATAACAGAAACACTCAAATATAAATCCTTAAATTTTATGTATTTGAATTTCATGTTTTGCTATCTTATTCATAATATATATTATATTCATGATCGTATTTTTAAGATAATAAAATGTATGGCTTTATTTTCAAGTATATGTGCATACTATACTTAGAAATTACAAACTTATTCTTATTATTTTTTGTCAGCATAATCAGTTATTTATAGACGAAATATTTTTGCTCAAATAAATAATTGTAAATTAATTATTCATCTTAAATACTACTATTTATTTAATATGATCACTATCATTGTACTAATTTTTCCAAACTAACCTTAGTTCCAAATGATTAGTCAGACTAATTATTTTAATTTGAGTTAATGATTTGATTTATAATTTAGAAGTCAATTCTTGATCAAATATTTTCACATTATTTATTTCTAGCTGTTTGAAGTTGGTTTTAAAGTTATTTTAATAATTATTGTATATTTAATTACATTTCCTGTCATTTTATAAGGTTATTACACAAGTATTTTGCTTTCATTAGATCCAAATCTTGTAATTTAGCGGATGTGATATAATTACTAATAACCCTATATACACAAAGGCTACTTTATGTCTTTTTATGATGATAAGAATAGATATTTTTAAAATTTAAAACTTGACTTAATTTGAATATAAAGTAGATTTAGCGTCAGTTATATACAACTAATAAAATTGAATTACTTAACTGCATTGTATAACAGCAGGGAAAAATAATTGAATTTCGTTTTTTCTTAATTTTGGAAATAATATTTTCACTAAATCTCTTTTATTTTGTGTGAAGAAATATGATTATTAATAAGAGAATTCTGAATCACTTATTTGTAAATATTTCAAGAAACGCAATTGAAGGCTATTATCAACATAGATTAATATGTTGCTGAGAATTTAATCTAAATTGAAAATAATGTTAAAATTGATGCAGTATTAAACATCTTCTTTATCATTAATTAGTAATAGTTTAGATTTATGTTTAAATAGCCTGCTAATCCAATTATAATATTTTCATAATTACTTTAATATTAAACAGCCTGTAGAATTTATAGAACGAAATCCTAGTTTCTAAGAAAATAAGATAAATTTTAAGTACGTAAAAGAAGATATAATATATTTATCTCTCTAGTTTTATGATGGCAATAAAAGTTTAGCTTTGCTTTTGTTTCAATACCTTCTCACCTCTTAATTTATTTTAAGAGATTGTTTGACGATTTTATAATATGCTCTAATTTAAGGTGTTTGAACTAGATCTTAAGAAAAAGAATTTTTATCAAGAGAATGTAATAAAAATTATTGCTAATATATTTAATTAACAATATAACAGTTATAATTTAAGATCTAAGCTATTAAATATCTTTGGTTTTTGTGGTTTTGAATTAGATGTAGATGTATTGATGTATAACGTAAAACAGTTTAAATTTTCTATGAATTTTTTTAAAATTTTAATGCAAAAAGCTCAAAGATTAGAGACATTTAGAGACCTTAATAATTAAGAATAATTTTATATGTTTTTTCTATCATAAACTATTAAAGTAACTTTATTGAAATGAAAAATATTCAGAGGCACACTTTTGAAAATGTCTCTTAAGTAAAAAGTTAAAGGCGTTTTAATTATTCTTTCTGAGATTTTTAGTTAGAGCTTTAAACCTTAATATATGCTTAACAATAATATCTTAAAAACATAACTTATTGCGTAATTTTGTGAAATTAAAGAATTCTGAACTATTCATTAATCTTGTTTGAAAAAAAAGTAATAAAATTTAAATCTATAATAAGAAGTTACATATATTTATGTTTCACTGAAAAAAAATGTAAGTAAATAAATGTTTTTAACACATCGATAGGTGAAGTAAAGTTGCTAAAATATTTATTAAATTAGAGTCCAAAAACATTCTCAATTTTTTCTTATAAATATATCATTGATTGTTTAATCAGGAAAAAATATTCACTTTCAAAATAAAGTAAGCTAGTGCAAGGAACTGGAGTAAGATGGATGTTAAAATTCCAGAGAAAGAACGATCCATGCATTACCTTCCTTCATTTGTATAGAAATATAAACCAACAAACCCCACATTAGCTATCGCATTAGCGAACCGAGCTGCATTTCGTTGGCAGTGCTACTGGAGAAGAAAGCTCAAAAAATTCTTTAGCTGGCATTAGTTGGAGTCTGAAAGCATTACCCATAGCATAAATTCAAGTCTGTCGAGCGGGTAGTATTTCAAAGCGCTTAAGCCTACTTTTCCGCTTTTGTGTGTACTAGAAATTCTAGAAGAGATGTAGTTTTGTAATTGCACTGGAAGTCTTAAGAATTCCTAAAATTGCTTCTCGTAGAACTCCAGGTCGAAATTTATCACCTCTAAATGGCCTTCGTTACAGTCACTTGTGTTCGGGTTAGAGGAAGTGAAAACTTTCGCAACCAAAGTCAAGTCTCGTGACCAGAAAAGGATATTACTTCGTTTGTGAGAGGAGAGCTGCTCTTCTGCAGGAGAAGGGGCTCTTTCCATTACTTTTGCACAAAAGGCAAATAAAACAGACGCCTTTCTAGTTTCCGAGAGGGGGTGAATTAAGAAGGTTTTGCAGTTCGTGACTTGTGTAGCTGGACGCCCAAAAGACTGGACTGTATTTTCTTTTCATTTGGAAGTACTGTTCATGACTTCCGACGGATTTCTTTTTGTATAGTTATGATAGGAACTGACTCCTGTGTCAAAGTAATTTAATTGGGATTTATTTCTATGCTGTGCACGAAACTAAATAACTTAATTGAACTATAAACACAAAACTATGGAATTAGAGCTGAAAAGGAGACAAGTAAAATAGTTCTGTGTATCGAATAACATTTAATGTGTGTGTATTGTATTTTCCATTAAATAAGAACTTAAAATATATGTACATTATAATGTGAAAAAAAAAATGTAATGAATATTCTACTCCGTCTAGGAATCCAACTGTTATATCCTAATATTCGTGTTCTATTGTTTACTTAGGATACAATAATAGATTAAACTATTTCGTTTTTCAATTCATATAAAGGAAGAACTATCGTTTATGATTTTTGTTGACTTTCTTAGTCCAAACAAATGCACATTAAAGGGAATTTAATATACACATAAAAAATGCTTATCCCGATTTCAAACCAAATTTTCCCCCTCTTTTACACAAATTAACATTCGATATATACTATTAAACTTCAAAACATTCACAAAAGCATCAAGTTCTATCAGAAAGTAAGAGGTTGAATGGCTGAATCTCTCTTGAATAATCATAATTCATAAAATATTTCTGAAGAAATAAAAAATGAATAAATAAGTGACTTAATGATTTTTAGGTAATGGGAAGATATTTTCATTTACAATGCTATATTGCTAGCAAATACAACAAATCTGTTTCACTGTTTGAATAAATTTTCATAAAAAGATTTAAAAGAGCTATTATTTTTTAAAATTGCAGTACGTATTTGTAAATGTAAAGTTGAACTAATTTTCAAACATTTTTAAATAATAAATTGATGCGATATTCATTCAAAATTCTCATTATTATTATTTACAGATTTAGTAATGTATATGCAATACGTTTTTATTATTAAATGCTACACATAGATGAAATGTTAAAAATCTATTTCGAATTGAATAAAATTTTGTATTGCCATCTTTCTGATGTAAATTAAGTTATAACAAGTTGTTGAGAATTGGCTTTGAATTGAATAAAAGTAAATGTTGCTTTATATATATTTTGGATAATTTTTCATACTTTTTATCAGTGTTCTTAAAAATATCAGTTTAATTACCGATTCATTTTTGATTTTCAATAATTTTAAGACGTGGTATTTGTGATATCATACAATTAAGGAATCTCAATACTTTATTTAAGTTTATCTGAGACTAGGATGTACACATGTTTATAATGAATTTTGGATAAAAATGATTCTATTTTTTATTAATTCATCACTCACACACATGCTCACTTTTTCTTACACAGACAAAATTATAACTTCTTTGTGTAGAAGATTTGTAATTTCCGAACGTACCTCAAGTACAGAATCTGGTAAGAAGCTTTTCTGAAGAAAAGTAAACACCTAGCGACAATTTTAAGTTATTCTATAGTGACATAGACACACAGTATATACACAGACAATATTGATTATATCATTACAAAAGGTCAGATGTAGTTTGCTGTCTCTCAAGTTGAATGTCCGCTTCTCAGACATAAATACACTAAATTCCTTAAAATAACAAAATAGTTGCTGTATATATTCTAAATTTGATTATTAAGCAGAGTTTCGAGCAAATAATATTTACAAATAATGTGCTGTGCATGTGAAATTTTTCAGTCTCTTTCTATTATTAAAATTATGGGATTTAAATTATATATAACGTATAACAGTTCACCTCATAAATATATGGACATGTGATTTTTTTCTGTATAACAGCTTAATTATAAGTTAATTAACAGAAGGAAATAATTAATGTTGAAAAACGCAATATCTATTCATTACACTACATTATATAAAGTGAACAATTTTTGGCGGAGAAGTTAAAATAAAAAATATACTGTCCCAAAAATATTTGAAAAAATTGAGTTTTATTTAGCTTAGTTCAAATTTTGAAATCACTCTTTCTAATTAAAAATGAATACCCAATTAGGTATACTTTGAATTAAGGCTTGGTGCAAATCAGATTTTACAGAAAACCTATTTTGGTCTATTTGCTGTTTTAACTTCGACTAGGACTAAAATTTAGCATCCATGAGCATACTAATCTCGTACTAATGCATTTCCCCCAAATATTTCACTCCGGGTTAAGATCCGGGCTGGAACCTTGAAAACTTTTATTATTAGTTTGAATCTGCATGAACTATGTTTTAATTGATAAGACATGGTTATTGAAGCGTTGTCCGGCTGAAATATTTAGCTATAGCCTCTTTGAAATTTTCCAAACGAAAATAATTGTGTTTTAAGCCCATCTTAATTAATTTTTGAACACTGACGACCTTGTAGGAAACATATATCTATAGTGCCATTGAAACAGAACACCTCCATGTTACTGACTGTAGAAAAACAGATAAGGTCGTGCTGATAACAGATATAACAATCTAGACCACAAATATCGAATTTCTTTTCTTCGCTGAAGAGAAACGTTAACCATTTATCTTTCCAATGCATGTGTACTTTAGTGCAATGTAATCACGTCTCTCTACGAAATGATTTGAACATTGGCGTTCGCCATACAATATGATAAACATGTAATTTGTTTGCTTACAAACGACGCTGTACTGCAGATTAAGAATATTGGGTTGGCTAGATTATTGCCAGTTTTACGGACAGGCATTTTTTTTTATTTGAAGCAGCTCGCAAAAGCTGTCTATCTTGCCATCGAGATATCTTCTTTAGTCTCCCTGTACACTTCCTTATTGCAGATATGCCATGTTGCGACAAGATATATATCAGTTCTGCTGCATTACATGTGTTCAGAGATTTTCGAAACTTTCATTCCTTTACATTTTAAAAGTCAAATTTCAGTTTTATCAACTTTTGAGAAATGGACGTTTTGAGGTATATCACAATAAACATCAAATAAAAAAAAGTTTTACTTGATTTTTATGTTCTACTATTATTTGATCGTAGAAAAAGTGCTTAAAATATGTGTGTTTTCTGATTTTGAAATTATAAATAATTTGAACTTTGCTGTAGTTGTTCAAATAGACTGGCATTTGAAATTTGAGCATAATTAGTAATTAAAAGAACAATGAAGGAAATTTAAGTTGGAATGGTAGGAAAATGGATATCCCAATGTAAAATGGTTTTAAAATAAGAAAACAGATGTGAAAGAATGATAAAAATAGCTTTTATTATCCAAAGAAACAGTTTGAAAGAAAACTGTGCATAAGAGGAGTTCATACTAGGGAAATACAAATGGAATAAGAAGGTGATGCTGCAGTTTAATAAGGTTTGAGGTCCCATCTGATAGCCAAGAATGTTGCACAAGGATTTTGCAAACATACTATAACGCTGTGGATGAGTCGTGGTCAAAAAGAGTTTCAAATGTCACAAAGAGCTCTTTTCAGCTCTGAAAGGAAGTTTGATGTGCGTGGAAGGGACGCAAGTTGTCTCCCTAGCATATACTTTACATTTTCTATAGGATTCAGTTCAAGTGAGTAGCATATTTTCATTTTAGAGGAAGTCGTCGATTAGGATCTAACGATGACAAGGCGCATTATTAAATATGAAGTCCGGACCAATAGCACCTTAGAAATAGGCAAACATGAGGCTCAAGAGTATCTTTGTATTTTTTAACAGTTGCATACTCCCTCTCAAACACACGGAGATTTGTTCGGCCGTCCAGTATGATTACTCCCCTTGACGGAAAGCGATGTCTTTCATTGTTGTTTCCCAGTTATCACCCTATTGTTAACCGAAGAGAATCGGTGTTCAGACTAAAGCGAGATTCATTGCTAAACATTTCATTAATTGCATTGGCCCACAGTCTCTAACTCTAGAACTGATGCTCGAAACTCAAAATTAAATGAGAGTAACGCTTATAGTTGATGTTTACTAAATGTGAGGAAAAGTAAACTGCTGGTCGCCTGGCATAGAGATTAGCATGACTGAGTCTCTAATAAACAGTTTGTCTGGAAACTCGTACTCCTGTGGTGGCTGAGAGCTTTAAATCCAGTTCTCTCATACAACTGTCCCTCTGACGCCTAGCAAATATTGCCAGATATCGGTCTTGATGAACGGTTGTGACTCTTGGCCGGCCTGGTTCGAGTCTTCCGTTAACATTTACCGTACTTTGAAATCTCTGCCACAGTCTTTGATTATACACTGAGAGACATTTAGAATTCCAGACACTTCGGTTTGTGATCGCCCGGATTCTAGTGTTCCAAAAAATGTATCCTTTCGAACACATATCCAATGATCGTCTTTGTGCCATCGTTCGTTCTATTTAATCATTAACAGCGTTCCTTCACGGATGAATTGCATGAAATCTGTCTGAGTCAGCCGGTTTATTCGCATCCCTATTCGCTTTTGAGCTTTGCGCTTGCGCTTGAAGATCTCGACTGAAATGTGTTGCACAAAGACAATGTTTCACCATGAACAGATGTTTTCCAAAAGTTATTTCAAACAAAATCACCAATATTTACTCCCAATGTTTTCGTATTTTAAGAATTATGCTTGGAACACACACACACACACACACACACACA
>BMAW01039545.1:203232-267394 GCA_019974015.1 Nephila pilipes | reverse complement strand
CACACACACACACACACACATATATATATATAAGTTTTATTACTTTTTTCTTACTTTTATACTTACTTGTATCACTTTTGACTTTGAACTATATTATTAGCTTATCAAACTTCAAAATATTACAATTATTAAATCCTATGAGTTGCCTTTGCAATATATATCTGATTTTACTGAGTAAGAAATCATTTACGTGTAAGTCATTGATATTCATGAAATTTTGGTCAGCTGTAATGGATTTTTTTAATCTAAAAAAGGCTCATGAAGCACATATACGTAATGTTTGCCCGAACAGTAACAAGGAAGAACTTGAACATTAATAAAGTAAATGTTTATATTTTTAAACATTTCTGTTATGCTTGTAACACTGCATAGAATAATACATAAATATTCTGCATTTCTATTTCATAAATATAGAAACTTGAAAGACTAATGAAAACTGTTATAAGATATCTGATATTTTTTCTTTTATATGGATAACTTTAAGAGTGTGTGAAATTAGGGAAATGTTACTCATACAGTAAAATTTATCTTCAACAAATAATTACTGTAAACGAATGTTTCAGAATAAATTTTTGAATGGCATTTGTTAATCATAAATCATGATTTACAGAAATCTAGTTTTATTGTTTACATTGCTAGTGTTCTTGAGTTTACTATTTAGTTTCTTAAGGTTATTTTGAATCATTTTTATTTCAGAAATATGTAACTTAAATATGTAATCTTAACTGCATTTTCGATTAATTTTAACTCAGTTGAACAAATTACGGTTGTGTACTATTTTTTTGTAACTTTAATCACTTTAAATTATTGAATTATTTTCATTCGCAGTTAATGCTAATATTTAAAGCAGTTATTACCTGTTGCACATCTTAAGGCCTAATATTAAACAACATTGCTTATTTTTTATAGAAAGCAAATTTTACTCAAATAAAGTTTTAATTTAGAAAAATAATTTACTTTTTTATACTACTAATACAGGACTTAATTAAAAAATAATTTGAATTAATTACCACAGTAAATTGGAAACGGTATTAATGAATTCTGATATACTTAAAGATGTATAACTATTTTCTTATAAATTAATTTCATAAAAAAAACTTAATAAAAAATATGAATTGCCTCTAATATCCTTTATTGGCTCAATCAAATGTATTTGAAATTTATAAGTAGATATATTATTCTCCGATGACAATAGGAAATGAGAAGGACTATATTTAAATTATATGTACTACATATGTTAATTCAAAAAGGTTTTAAATTTTTTAAATTTCAGTAATGAATACCTAAGCAATCAAATACATGTAAAAAATATTGTTTTCATTACTTTGATATTTTATGAATTTGAAAATGTGAAATAGAATAATAATTTTTTTTCAAGACTATCTTTTAAATTCAGTTTTAGTTTTGTCATTCGTAACGGAAATACTTTTTTTAAATATCTATTTGCGATTCTTTTGAGTCCGTTCTTCCCTTAAAGCTGTGTTTTTTTGCCTTACGAAATGAAAGCACTTATAAGAAATTTTATAATTAACATTGCAAAAACATATATGGTTCTGCTACATTTTTAATAGATAAAATATATTCAAATAATTCCTCTGAGAATCAGTTTTCACTAGTCATTTTTAATAAATATATAGATGCAAAATGTCATAAATATTTTAGATGCTATTCCCAGAATGTCTATATGTGAATTACTCCTCACATTTAGGTACATAGGCAATTTAATTAATATTTTTCTTTTTTACACAATAGAATTAAAATTTAATTTTTTTTCTTAAATTTAAAAACATTATTCAAAACTTATTAATCATTTACAACTTTTGTTGGTACTTTATTATAAACATTTCAAAATAACAAGCAATTTCTCCAGATTGAGTTTCAGTTCTTTTATTTTTTGTTTATCAAACTTTCAGTTTTCATCTTTAGCTTTATACTGGCCAAAATTTGACTACGTCGCTCTAAATCATTTATGTTACATGATAGTAAAAAATAAAAATAAAAATATATCTCAGAACGGTCAACAAGACGGCTCTTAAAGGGAGTCACGTTACAAGTTGGCCGAAAAAAATTCATTCGATTTAGCACACACCCACACACATTGTCACTTCTTATCTTGGATACCACGTACAGAAATTTGACAAACTACAAGTCATCTTTTTTTTCGTTCCATGTTTATTCTGGACAAGCACTGCTGCCAAGCGATGCTGCGAAAAATCCCTCATGGCTGGTTGATCATGTCATCTTCAGTCTCTTGCCCTGCCCTTAGGCAGTCGTTTGTGTCTCAGCAGTGTCTCTTTGCAAACGACTCTCACATTTATATACTTCTAGAAGAAAATAAAAAGCTGCAACTGAGTATGGTGAAAAAAGAAACACCGCTGTAGCTTGTCAAAGAATGCAGAGTCACCTTCAAGTCTTTATTGTACGAGTTCTTCCTTCCTTTTTTTCTTTTTTGGGTGAGAGAGGAATTATGTTTGGTACCTATCGACATAAGAGAAAGCTTTTTCATCTAGAAATTTACTTTTGTAGTTTCATTGTATAAAATAATTGAAGCCGCTACCAAGTATTTTATTCATGCATAATCCAGTTAATATGATTTTTTTTCTCTTGGAAGAAACACCGAATTAGTGACATAAAATATTAACTGCAGGAATTATTAAATAATTTAAAGATATAATTAGAAATGATATAATCTATACTATAATTTTATTTTGATATACTTATGAACATATCGGTTCAGATATATTGATATAACATTTTCTTAAAGGACTTTTTAAGCACATCTTAGTTTTTTTCAGAGTGACCATAGCACCCATATTATTTATGTCTTAAAAGTGCACAGGATTAGGGTGATTAGATTAGTTAATAACGATCTAATTTTAAAGTTAAAAATTCAAAGCTAAAAAAAGAGGGAGAGCAAAATTTTATATCTGTTACAGATTTACACATCAGGGGACTTATTTACCTGTTTCTGAAGCAAAATAAAATTGGGAAATCTTCATATATGAATTCACTGTTTTCCTTTCCCTGTTTGGAGTTTAAATACAATGATTATTCAGACACGTGGTATTAGAATTAGGGATTCTTAGGTATTTTATACGAAGACGAGAAGTCTAATTAGGATTATCCTTTATGACTTTTAAGCTTGATAATTGCTGACTGAGAAGATTTAGAAATCATATGATTGAATAAATTAAGAGATTAAATGTAATTGTATCAGGAAATAAAGATTAAATCCTTACTGTGATAGTTAAAATATGGGACAAATTAGGAAAATTAAATTTAAGTGAAATCATTATACACACACACATTACTCTTGGTTATTTTATTCAAATGCTTGATAATAAAAGTAATGTACAGGACACTCTGTTAATCAGTATGAATTAAAATTATATTGGTAGTACAATATTTACAAAAAATACATTTTCTTTAAATGTAATTTTTAAGAAATGCCTTAGGGATTCTATGATATATCTATAATTATTTTTATAATATTTGGAATATGCTTCAAATATTTCTTTTACCGAAGGAGTAAAGCGGAAGTATTCTTTTTGTAAAGTTTTAAGTCCAATTTTTTATTGGGTGTTTCAGTTCTTACAAATTGGCGAATGGTACTTTGAATATTAAAGGTTTTGATCTTCAAAGAATTTCCCAAAAACTTCTTAGTAAAATTTATAGAATATGAAAACTGAAAAGAAGGTTAGCAAATTTATGCTGCATGATTCATAATTTTAAAAAGAAAGTGTTTCTGAAATATGTTTAAAAATGGCTAAATAAATCAAATAACTTAAACATATCTAACTTTTAAATATATTTTGCATAACATCAACCACCATTTAACATTTTTTGTACTTATGAGACGTTTTTAAGTCGAAATTATCTAGTGAACTTTGATAACTGAAAATAATCTAATATGAATGTATCAAATCCATGCCAATGTAAGCTTATCTTTTTCATATGCTATAAGATCGAATTTCCTTAATAGTTTAATTCATTTCTTTTTTCTACTTCTCATAGGATTAAAAGAGAGCTAAATTAAAAATTTAATAGTTAATATTTTAATTTATAAGCAGATTTATAAGGGGCAAAAATTATTTCATTTCAATTAAATGCAGTTACGGTGGACGGCAATTACTGAGGATAATTCGGTGTATCGCATAAGGTGCCAAGAAATTGACAACTTCATCAAAAAGGTTTCGAAATATTATGACAAATGGTAAGCATCATCTTTTGTGTCAAATTTTAATTCAGGTACAAATAATCCCTTTAATCCATCTTCTAATTTGATCTTAATTCACTTATGTAGAAGGCCCTTGGATCACTTGCTTCCACAGGAGAGCTTCGGAATTCCCGAGCACTAATCAAAGTCGTGATAATAATTCAAGTGACTGGTGTTCGCATCGAGGTTACATAGTGGAAAAGAGCCGTTTCAAACCCTTAGAGACTCAACTTCAACTGTCCTTGTAAATCAATAATCTTCGGCCATTTACAGCACGCCAAATTAGTGGCGGAAACTCAGCCTTTGAATTATCGCAGAAAGGAGGCTCGTTTACAGAGAATAAGCATGCACTTGCATAAATCGCCTCTACATTGGCGTGGCAATTTTAAATTGAATCGAATAGTAGCTATTTGTTTATCTTTTGGAAAGTACAAATTATACATTTTTAATGAATTTTCAAGTTACGTAGCAAATGTGGCTTTTATTTTAAGTAACGCTCTACTTGAAATATTCAAGAGGAATGATAAACGTTCTTTGGATTAGAAATAATTGCAGAACTACAGAAATGAAATAAACTCACATAGGATTTGTTCATGCTTTAGTTGACGTTTCTGGCTGGATGTGTGTGTGTTGTTTGCTTACACAGTTTATTTCAGTAAGTTAGTTTCCATTTTCATTTAAATTTAGACTTAGGATTTCATGGACAAAGTTTGTACACAATCCTTGATGCAATTGAGGCAAACATATTAAATTAAATAAAAGGATTAAAAATGATGTGAATTATTGTTACTTTTATCATATTGGTAGGGTTTAATCAATATCCTTTTCGTGTAAGCAATATTTCGGGATTGTAACAAAAAATGAATTTAAATCACATAAAGATTTAGAATGATTAAGCTAAACATTTAATAACCTGACTTGGAACACTTATTAATTTGTTGTGTAAATTTAATGGGTTTTAAAATAAATTGGCCTTAAAAGTTTTAATTACTTATACATATATATATTCATATTCACAAAATCATATGTATTTAATAGAGAGGAAATTGAAAGCATTATATGTGCATAAACTATTTCTACAAGATATTATGTTGCATTTTGGAGAAGTCATGCTACGCATTTATTATTTCAGTTCACTTCAATTGTACTTAATTTTCAATTTGATGTACGAGTGCCTGATTGATCTATGTAGGAAATAAATAAGAGGAATTATGTATTAATTTAAAGGTTAATTTTATATCATTTTATAAGCAATTCTTTTCTAATTAAAATTTTACTTATATGATTAGTTTTAATTACACAGAATATTAATGGTTATGTTGTTTATCTAGAATACATATGAAGTACTTATTTACATGTTTTAAAATATACTACGTCCACAAAAATTGAAGTACTCATTATGTCTAAAATCTTTGGAAGATATTCAAATATTCATAGTTTTAAGACACATTTTTACAGGCAAGAAATTGTTAGAAATTCTTTAAAGTAATTTTGATACAAGAAGAGGGATGGGAGATATTAACTATTTCTGAAGAAATAGAGCGTAAGACTAACTGTATAACTTCGTCAATATATAACTAATCACATAACAGATAATAGTATACATACATAACCCAAAACTATCCGTATAATTAAATAGAACTACTTATTATTCGTGGGTTAAATATTTAAAAAAAAACAAAATAAAAATAACCAACATATTTATTATCAGTTTGCGATTAGTTTATTAATTTTATTGTTAGATAAAGTATGAAATAGTGGAGCAAAATATTTTAGACTGAATTAAACAGTTAAAAAGAAGATCATAAGATTTCTGTAGTGCTATCTAAACAGTTTTAAAGAGGAAGATTTTTTGAAAAAAAATTGATGAAGTGTAAATATTTCTATTTTTCAGATTTTCGATGGAGATCTTAGATCAACTATTAAAAACCCTTAAAAAATAGATGCAATTATTGGTAAAAAAAGGTACACCAAATAAAAATTTTACACTAACTTTATTCGGAAGATGTAACTTTTTTATTCTAAATTTGAAAGTGCAGCATATTTTTTATTCAATTAAAATAAACTGCTTCCAGAACAAAATCTAATATGAGAGAAAATAACATCTTTTAGAAAATTTTTATAATCAATATAATGCTTTCTTCTAACTTTTGATTCTTATAATTCATATCTATTCATCAAAATAAATGGAGCTGCAAAATATTTGGGCAGGAAACCATACAAAACACAAGAAAAAAAAATTCAGAGATGTTTGGATATTCTTAAGCTCCCATTGGAACTTTTCTTCTTTGATTTAAAACAAGATATTTTATAAAAATATTTTGTAGAAATACTGATAAAAGCTATAAGTAAACCTCGAGAAATATTTTTTTCCTAAAAAGAAGTGAGAAAATCCTTGAGATGCATTTTGTTCATATTCTCTCAAAGGATTCAGAGTTTTCTCGTCTTTTAAGCAGTGAACATGCAAAATAACCATTTCTCACTGCAATATTGCAGTTGGGAAATTTATTGTCGAATTTTCTACTCAAAGCAATGAATCAAAACGCAATTTGTTTTCCACTGTTGAAACACTCTCAAGATATGTTGTTGAAGAAAAAAGACTATTTACATTTGAGAAGTTCACTCCAAAACTTTTCGGACTTTTTTTGTTCTTCCACCATTTCGAATTATATTGAGTTTTGGAGGTACTACTATATTTGAATAGAATGTTTACTCGTTTCTAGAACATACATTTTAAAAATGTATATTTTGAAAATAACATGATTTTTAATCATCCTATTTTACATAGAGATGTAAATACATTTTGAATTAATTTTTATGGAAATAGATCTCCAAGAAATTAAAAATAACTTGTTATTTATTTATTTTAAGTTTTCTGAAAGATTTCATTCACTAAGCATGTTTTTATTTTGTGTTATTTTAAAAATTCATTACATTTTTAGATACTGGATTTAAAATAGTGTTTAAACTAATTTCTTATAATTGAGTTGAATATAGATAACTGCTTCCTATGTTCATTGAATTATTCTCAAGAAATAGTAGGTATAAAGTTGTAAGAGAATACAAATAGAAATTTGGAGGTTATAAGTTTGTATCATCATTTGAAATAAAGAACAGAAGACGTATTGCATGACTGATATAGAAATGTTTAAAACTGAAAAAAAAAATAACGGGAAATTATACAATAAATACTTTGTTACTATAATCACACATGAAGCTGGCTAATTTAAAATGTCTATATTTTATCATAATACTGGTATTCATTATCCAAATTATTAACTTCTTTTATACAGCTTAATAAGAAACTGTTCATTTCCTTAGTGTCACTAAAATAAAAATTTAAATCAGGAATATTCATGGGCCAGAATATACAGCATGATTTAGAAAAGAAAAGAAAAACTTTACGAGCAGATAGTATTTATTAAAACAAACAATTTTCATAAAAAAATTTTTTTGGTCTGAAATAAAATGCAATCGCACAACGGGGTGCTACATTGTAAAACCGATGATTCGAAGTGAAAAAACAAGAATAATGTAAATGTTAAATTTTTTTTTAGTAAATATTTACAATAATTGCTCAAAAGATAACCGCCAACGGTAATGAAAAAACAGTGACGAAGGAGGGATTGAGGAACGCTCTGAATATTTCTGGCATATAGCGGACCTTTCCAAGAGTTACCAACAATCCTGAATTTAGGTCTTCTTCATAGTCAAGAGGAGTCTCATACACCCGACTCTTCAACGGTTTGCACAAAAACAAATCAAGACTACTAATAGGGTGATTGTTATGGCCAAGCAGCAGGACCATCTCGCCCACCAACTGGTTTCGAAAAGTAACGTCCAGATAGTGCTGTGCCTCTTGCCTAAAATGGGCTAGAACCATATATACCGCCATAGTTCAGTTAGAACATCCTTCATTAAGTCTGTCTGCCTCTCTTGTAGAAACGTAAGGTATTTGCTCTTGTCTAGGCATTCCGGCAGAAGATATGGTTTTATTAGGTAGTCACCAATGATTCCTTTCCAAATATTGATGGAGATATTTGGTTGCTGATTTGCATGTAGATTTACAGACTCCCACATACATTTATTGTGGGTATTAAAAACACATTCTCGTAAGAAAGTATATTCATCGGAAAAAAGAACAATTGCCATAAAATTTGGATGTGTTGCACTTTGGTGTAGGAGCCAGTGGGTGAAATTTACGTCAGTAAAAATAATTTTTGTCAGTCAGTGCTGACTTGTTGAAATTGATAAGGATGCAACCTCTCATCCATCACCACTCGCTATGTCTTAGATTTTGGCATACGAAGGCTGCGTACAGAATCTCGTGGGCTTGTAGTTAGCTTATTTGCCACCATCTTCAAAATCCCTTCTTCCACACCTGCTGATCTGGAATGTCCTGATACGACTTGAATCAGATTGGGAAGCAAGAAAGAATCACGTTTCGCATACTAGCCGATACAAGAGCGCACATGTTTTCAAATTGGGTAGCCACAAGTGGGGAAAAGGTTCGCACCTCATGCATTTGTACATTTTCTCATGTATTTCCGTTTACAGCTCCGTAAATGAAACTCATGTGTGCATTTCCAGTATCACTAAAGGTTGCCTCTTTCCCTAAAATTACAACTGTTAGAACGGCTGCATGTTGAGATAACTTCACAGGGCACCTTTCATTCATTGTGACGCAGATATACCTACGGTTTGTTTTTCTTCTCCAGGTTACATTTGCTTGTATGGTGTTCTTTTTCTCCTGATAAATCACAAAAGAAAAGACATTTATGCAAAGGGGTCGTTTCGTAACGTGCTAGAATGTTGGCACATTTTAGACCCTTTTATTCAAGATGAAAATGTATGGAATAGGTATATACTATCACCTGTTATAGTTTTATCTATTTTTCTGAATAACTCTTTATATATTTATCTTTTATGTTTTAATACTTAATACACACATTACCAATCCAATTTATCATTTATAATGCACGCATGTTTATAGCTCTTTTAGAACCTAAATTCTTTTAAAAAATATTTTCTTTCATCAGCTTTTGCAGTAAAGAAGTTCTTAAACTTACTGTTAATATATAAAAATCGATAAATAGATAGTTATCCAAGTATTTTTTTCCATTGAATCTTTGAATAGAAAATATAAAACTACATTATTTGATGAAATTTTCCTCTGAATTTTATATAAGAGTTCTTGAAAATGATTTAAGCTCTACTTCAGGTTTGGTATTCAATAATTAATGGATTCAGTAAAAGAGCAATGATGTTTTGATATATTTCAAAATAGCCTAATATCCTTTTGGTGGATAGTAAGAGAAAAGAAATTTTTTCAGTACATCCAAAATGGTGTCGCGAAAGAAAGTCCTCTAAATCCTCTCATTTCCTCATTTTCTAGAAGTTGGAAACCTAAATCTTTCTTCCCATTTACACATTATTTTCACGAGAATGGGAGTCTTTGAATCCATAATATTCAAGAGAAAATTCCCCTTGAAAACCTGAATAAAACCCCATAGGTATTAAGTTGAACATCTAGTGTTCATTTTGGAGCTCAATGGAGTTGCAACGAGCAATCTATTAAAGCTTTTAAGGAAGAATATACAAACATGAAAGACTCGAAACACAACTGTAGAATTTGAGAATAGTTTCAGAGCTGTATTTTGAATTAGATGAAATATGAAATCTCATCTTCAAGAAGGTGGATTTTGACAATAATAAGGTAAATATTCAAATATATACAAAAGAAAAAAAATAAATAAAAAAATTATGACAAAAGAGGAAAGAAGCGTAGTATAAAACATATTTGGTTCTTTTTCAGCGCTATGCTGCTAATGCATTAGTGATTTGTTTCTTTTATCATTCAAAAACGGTAATACAATATGAAAAAGGAATGGGAGCTGTAAATAAGTATTTGAACAAAAATAACTCGAGCATTCTGAGAATTAGGAAGCATAAAATTAAATTTTAGATAGTGAAGAATAATAAATTTATGGATCAGTAAATATTCTAATACTATACAAAAAGTAAATTATATTTGAAATTAGTTTGACTAGTTTATTATCTCCTGAAACCTATATAAAACTTCACTGTTTTTTTCATAATATTTGCTTAAAAAGCATAATTCATATACTTTTAATATATGTTCTCCAAATTAGGCAAATATAGGTATTTTTTTTTCTTATTTTAAGTCAAAAAAATGAATACACTGGTTGAATATAGATTGCATTGAATACATTTAACAAATATAAATAATTTGTGTTTAATGTCGAAAGTTTCTTTCAAATTTTCTACGCCATTAAGTATACGTTTCGAAATAAATTTAGCATTTTTTAAAGAAATTATAATATTCTATAATTAATGTTTCATAAACTTAAAGGATCAACGGATGTTTGCGAAGAAGCTCAAATGAAGTATATCATTACTTTTGCTTTAAGCTTAACTCTTTTGAAGTTTTAGTATTCACTGATTTCATTGATGTATTAGTTAATTCAGCTTGTCACTTAGTTTTATTGCGAAGTATATTTAGACTAACTTTTTCAAAAATATAACTAAAACTTTAAACTGCAAAAATTTTCTGCTGAGTTTGGAATTACAGGAACAGTAAAAGTCTGCTTTTAGGATAACATAGCTTTCGTTTTGCAGCTTTTCAGTAGATTTCTTTCGTTTTATGATGAACTTTAAAAAGGAAAAAAAAATATGCTGTCCAGGAAAATTCTTTGAATTAGTTTTAGTACTTCTCTTTGAAAAAGAAATTTTTAAGCATTTTGAACTCAAAATTTGATTCACAGAATAAAATTTATCTAGTATTTGAGGGAAAGGAATTGTATGTATGATATCCAAGTCTGTTGATATATATTATACAATTTTCTTGTTTCAGATTTGATAGTTTTCTAGGCTTAAATTTACTTTGAAATTCCAAATTTAATATAATAATAGTAGCTAGCGCTTGATTCTATTAATGCAACATTTTTTATAAGATTCAATTCAAGAAGTCTTTTGATATAGTTCTTAAATATTATTTATTGATTTACTCGATATACTCTTTGTAATAATTAAACAAGTATTATCTTTGAAAAGTATTTTAGAGCACGAATTATATAACTTTTATGTTTTGAAAAGTAAATAAAGTACCAAGAAAATTCTCAAACTTTTTGTTTCATCACAAAAGTACCAATCATAATTTCGTTTTGTCAAGCAATTACCCGTATTATTATATAGAATTGCAAGATATGTTTTTAAAATTTCATTCTTTGAATTATTATGTATTCTTACTCCTCCAATCTTAAAGAGATAATAAATTCACTATGAAAATTCGTCATCATAATCCTAATATCTTAGTAATTTTTAGGCCTTCTACTTGTAATTATATATAGAACATTATGTCTGAATTAGAAAGTTGTTCACTTGCAAAGTGTGGCACAGTGAATTGAATTTTGGATGCAATAAGTTATTCATTTAACCCCTTGATGGGTGGTAAATAATAAAAAAAAACATTAAATTTTAGTTAAAATGCATCTGATATGAATTAATAATGTTAAAAGAACACAATATCAAGAGGTAAAATTATTTTTTATTTGTTTCCTGATTTTTAAGAGCCAGTATAAATCATGTACCATCGCTCCTCTAGGATATCTTATTTATACACTCGTTGCTCCCTCGAAGATCCTGTACTCCTTCGAAGAAATAATAAACACTTTTATAAAAAAGTATATTATTTTAATTAATTTGGGAAATATTAGGATCACAAAACACTTTTTAAAAAAACGAGAACTTTATGAAGAATTTTTATTTTTGATTGATAATTTGTGCGAAAATGTGTTATTAATTTAAGTATAACTTATTTATACATATATAATTTTCATAATTTAATAATTTAATGATATACTTACATTATAAACTTAATAAACTAAATTTAGTTGAAATGTATATACAGTTTTATTAAAAATAAGGTATAGTTTTTATTACATTTACTGTAAAAATATTTTCATCCTCACTTGTTTCTGAAGGTAACTCCGATGCATCAGAAGGGAGCTCTTTAAGCCAAACAAGTTTTTTTCAATCGAAAGTCCCCATGTGGCATTCTTTTAAAAATATTTTTTAGAAATATATATATTTAAGAAATTAATTAAATTAAAACTAGATTATAAGGCTGCTATAAATAAAATTAAGAATAAGCGTAGATCCGCAGGAGTTCAAAAACCAGCCATCCACGGTAATTGTTCGCATTCGAATCATACCCTCTCACATATATGATGGAAAATGTGTCAAAATAAAAGAAAGAAAAAAAGGTCATCCCTCTTTATTCTGAAGTATTTATGGGTTGTACTCTGAGGGCTTGGTTCTTCTTAGAAAGCGGGTAACTCTTTGCTGTATTGTAACTATTGTAATATTTTTCTTCAATGATTTATATCTTAGTTTACTTAGATTCTTTGATAAAGTTTACCGCTAGAGGCAATGAACCCCTACTGTCGTACCTCAATTGTCGGCAGCTTATCGTCTACTTTTATTTCATGCTAACACTATACATCAATTATCGTTTACAAGTCTCATGTCTATCAACAACATCAATCCCTAATCTGCTGTCTTTAGCCAATTCTATCTTAAATGTCTGCGAAGACTCGCCCTCCGTCTTTGCTTTGTTAGATTTTTTTCGCAATAGTTTAGGTTTTGAGAAATCTTCCTCCCCCCGGAGCTTTCGTTTATTATCTTTGTGAAGCCTATTGGCGTACCAGATCAGTTTTTAATTTTTTATTTTTAATTGCATTTATTTTAAATATATTCAATTTAATAATTTTCGTTTGCTTTAATTTTAATTGCTTGTAGCTAATATATATTCATTTTTTAATTTATCGTTTGTTTTAATTTTAATTACATTTTTCTTAAACATATTCAATTTAATATTTTATCCTTTCCTTTAATTTTCATATCGCAAACGTTTACTATTGTCCATTTCTCTAAATTTCATTGTTTACTTTTAATTTTTTTTTTAACTGAGCAATTTAATAATAATTATAAAAAAGCGCACCTTAGGTGGCTAAATCTGTTCTTTGCAAAACTTTGCAATACGACTTTCCCCCCATATTTAAATTTCTTTTCTTCCGAGAATAAGTCTGATTTTCGCCTCACTGGCACTTTATTACATGTTAACGACCTCTATATTTCACTGTAATAAAGTGAACCGTCACATATCAGTCTGATTCGAAAATTTTAGTGCTGCCGTCTGTTGCTCTCTAACCCTCTGTGAGGGCGGCGGTATCAATTTTATACCACTTAGTTTGAAGTATAAAACGAATACTTTATATATTTTGTTTTGAGTAATTAGCAGTATTTACATAAAGTTTCAAACATGTAGATTGGTTAGCAGATAAAATTAAAATTTTCAATTAATTTCAGAAGCATTTCTGTGAGGGATAAAACAACGACTTTTTAGGAATTTTCAATAGATTCAAAGCTTTAATTTTTATAATCATTCTTCATGGTTGTGCCATCTAATTTAAGTAAATAACACTATAAGCTACTATTTGAAAATAAAATGTGTGTGGAAGGAAGTTATTTTAGAGAGATTTTTAAGGTGCTAAATATGTGATATAAAAAATATACCACCGCCTCTGAAAGGGTTAAGACTTATTAACTTTTTTCTGTGCATAGATATTGTGAAAATTTATTAAAAGACAGATTTTTAAGTTTCATAATCTAAAATCGTGAAAATTGTTTAAAATATATAACGGGTTGTCATACGTATTTACTTTCAACTATTCTTTTGGGTCTTTGCTATGATGTTCGATTTTAGAACCACTATTTAAAAACTGATCGTGAATTATGTAAATTTGGATAGATATATTGAAGTGAAGTGAATGAGATTGACAAGGTAGCATTTATAAGCTAATAAAAGTTTAATGCAAGGTAGTAGTAGTAGAGAGAGAGAGATCGGAAGAGAGAATTGAAAAAAGAGGCTGGTCGTACTTTGCGCTAAAAAGAGTTTATATTGTTCGATGTTTATTCCAAAAAATTATACAATTGCTGTGATTGAATTTGACATTATTCCTAACTCGGACTGAAGTTTAAAATAATTTAAATGACAGTAAATTTTTGGTGAGGAAATGGAATAAGAATGAGATCACCTGCTCAATTTTTTACGGAACTGGGAATGTTGTGGAGCTTCTGACCAGTGATAAAGGCAATATTTAGTTCTATAATACAGTCAGAAATCAAAATTTTCCTTTTATTAGTACAAGACAAGTAATCTCGAGCAAACATCAAACAAGCTTGTTTGACTTGTTTGGTAAGGGATAGTTTTCTTGCTATTTTTCTTCAAATGAGACCAAAATCTGTTTTAAGCCGACTTTAAACTGTCCATGCACGACATCTCATAGGAAATTCATATAAAATCTTTCCACATTTTTTCGCACCGAGCTTTACGCAAAATCATTCTATCATCTCGAACAGGAGGTGATTCTTCAAGTGTGCTTTTTGAAATCAAAATTGCAAGGAACTTTAAGATAATTATTTATACACCTTTATATTTTGACATACAGCATCAATTATTTTCCTTCTACTTCAGTCATGGTGACTTTTTTTTTTTAAACTGACTAATTACTTCATACACATGAAGGCAATTATTTTACCAAATTCTGTAAAAAATAACATCTGTACCAGGACTATCATTTTCATTTTATGTAATTATTTACAAGAAAGTTTGATAAAACATTGATCAAAGTCAAATGCCAGATTTGAAATAATATGTGGACGCACCCTCATAGATGTTTATTTAGACTTTACAACTGTTCTCTTTTGACAAATCAAAATTTGGAATTAAAATAAACATACTCTAGTTCTGAAGTCATTACACGATTTGCATATGCTGTATTTCCCCCTACTTCGGTTATACGTTGAGACAGAATAAAACATTATGTGGCAATATTTGTTTGGTGACTGTATAACGGTGGTATCTAATGAATCATCTCGTCTGCTGGGCTAAGGATAGGCACTCGGTAATCGGAGAATCCTTTGTGTGAAGTTTGGAAATGGGCTAAGGACAGTTAAAACTTGTTTCAAATAGGCCTTCCCGTTACTCTTTAATAATATCTTAACCATTTTAAGGATATAATAAATGTCAGATAATTTCTGTATTGACTCTTGCTTGGGGGAACTTTAGTGACTTGCTATCACAAATACACCCTTTTCCCAACACCACGTTCCCTTTATTTATCCACGATGTGTAATTGTATTTGCCCAAAGGATTCAGAATCACATTGATTTGTAACATGTTCTAAGAAAGATAACATATGGATTGGAGAATAACTAATTTAAATATAAAATCAAAGTCTGGAACATATTTTAAATTCAAAAACATTACAAAAATGTATTCATTAAACAAATACCTTTCATAATAAACGTTGTGATGATTTTTAAATATGTGTACGTATTTTACATAAGTATAGAAATGTTTAATTAATTAGAGATTTTTTATGAAACTGAACGTAATCTTTGGAGCATTATACCTGAAGTTAACCCAGAATATAGTTTTTATTTATAACAATTTCTCAGGATACTATCGAAGAAAGATTAAATTGACGAAACAATATATATATATATATATATATATACATCATTCTTTTAAGAAATATAACATTTATTCAAGTTTCTAAAATTATTTTTATTGATCTTTCAAAATAAGGAAATTAACTCTACATAAGACTCTGCTATTAATATAACTGTACTTTGTTATTAATTATTATTTAATTTATATTAACGTGATACTTATCATCTTAACATTATTGTAGCATATTATAAGATACAATTAAAAAACTCTCATAAATTTGTAATTATGAAATTTTAAAAGGGATATTGAATCATTTTTAAAAATGCACGTAAATTTTAAATTCTTAATTATAACTCATTTATAATTTAGCGTAGTAATGACTGAGTAATATAACATCATAATTCTCTTGAGCACGCGAGCTTTTCAAGCAACTTTTCATAATCAAGTAATTTTTCTGCTCGCTTATTAATGTTCATAACTACATACATAATCTATTACATTCTCATTAAACTTTTAATTTAAATATCATTTTTGCATTCAAATGAGTATCATAGTTTTACATAGTAATTCAAATCTGAACTGAAACCTTTAAGATATTCGGAATATGCATAACATTATTTTCTATATTTCGTCGAAAAAGCGTTAAAACATTTCTTTCTTTATTTAAAATTTGGGAGAACAATGTTACTATATAAATTACTATTTTCTCGAATCCCAAATTGTAAATATATTATTTACGGATTTAATTTTGAAAGGAAAATGATAAATCATAGCAGATAGCTTAATGAAATTTGTATATTTTAAGTATAATATATAATGCAAATTTCTTTGCAAGAACAAAAGCAACTTTAATATTCACAATATATTTCTGATAACATTTGTTTAAATAGAACTAACTTTCGTATATAACACTGAAGTTGTTCCTGTTTTAGAATGAAAGTAATTAATATGAAGTTGGAACTCTTGTGCAGATATTTTTATATGTAATATTATATATATGTATAATATAAATTGTAATACTATGTATTATATAATGTAACATAATATAAATAATACAGTAATGTGTATCATAAAATATAATATAATTTTATATGTATATAATATGTTAATATTAGTGTAAAAATAACATTAAATGAAACAAAAAAAAAAAAACATATTCAAAACCATTAGAGCAAAATGAGAAGCATTAATTCTATTGTCTGAGCAACATTTTACGACTGACATAACTAACAGTTTTTTAAATATAGAATTAGATGTATAGCGAATGTCTAATAAGCATATATGTTTAATATACCTTCTGAAGAAGAGCTTGAAAGAGTTTTTAAAAGAAAGAGAACAGGCTTAGTCTAGTATGGACATATATGTTACATTATATATAAAATAAATATAAATCTTGAACTCTGGCTATGTTTGTCTTTAAGGAGATCTTACAACTTCTATTGACCTCGTCTTGGAAAAAATTTTACTTTTAATCCCCTTACTTAGGAAAAACCAACGAAGCTTATCCTGGAAAGCCTATCTTCGTCAGATACAATTTTCGACATGGCTGCACTTAAAACTGAGCGAAAGAAAAATGAAATCTGAAGAGCATATAAAACTGTTAAATAGAAAGAGGGAAGAAATAAGAATAATAAAGACGAAAAGATCCCGAGGAAAGTTACGAGGGAATATATCAAAGACTTTTTACTTCTCCTGAAATTATTTATGACTCGTCAGACAGTCCTCAGTGCTTTAAATTATGCAAGGGAGAGGATTTGAATATGTGGTGTAGTAAAAGGAAAGTTGTTAACAAATCCGGTCTTCCAAAACCGGACGAATGAGAAAAGCTGAAAAAGCTGTTTCAACTACATTTGCCTTGCACTGTACAAGTGAATGAAACAACTGATAAAAGCTTTCTCATTTTTAGAGAGTATTTTTCTCCTTTGTTTATTATGTAATATAAAACCTGTTTTCTTTTTTTTTCTCTCAAAATTGTTACAAAAGCTGGTTGGTTCGTTCCCCTCAAACGTTTATCGAAGTTCGGAGTTTTCGTAACTTATTCCATAACAGCAGGGGAGGAACAATTTGTCATCATTTATCATTTTCGGTTCTCAGGGTTAGTTTTCCATATTGAAAACGCTTACGTTCAAATCATGTATGAGTGGCACGCTATAAAGGATAAACTTTGGTTAAAACGTTTTTCCCTTTAAGATTTTAGAATTGACTATTTAAATGCTGAATACATTTTTGAAAAATAAAATAAAATTGAAATTCACTAATATATTTGTGCGTGTGTGGATAAAAACATGATGATTATGTAAAAGAAATTCAAAAATCTTACATTTACTACCAATTCAACTAACTACAGGATAGAATCTTCTTCATGTAAGAGTATATTAAATCCTCTGGATTAATCCCTTCACTTGGTTGTGCTATTATTAGTCTATATTCAAAATAGTCATAAAACAAAAGTCAAATGAATAGAAAGTCATACAGTATTGATAATCAAGTTACTTTATTCACATTTGTGAATATTCAAAAGTCAATTTATAGCTTACTATATCTCTAGAAAAAGTGTCCATATATGCATTTGATCCTAAAGATTAATATTATAAAGATTACTTATCTGATGCGGACCAATTGGGTCCGAGTTCTTAGTAGACTAATAGTCCTTTGTAGACTCTGATTCACTGACCTCATTCAGATCTCTTTTTGCTGTGATCTGATAACTCTTAATAATTATCAATATGGTTATTATTCCTTCGTTTATAAATTTCACTCAATCTCTCTCTACTACTAGCTCCGTATTAAATTTTTTGCCACTTATAAATGCAATTAATCAAATCTATTCATTACACTTCAATGATTTCAATATAATTTGTATAAGTCACGTTTCATTCATTGGGAGAGAATTTTAATTCAAACAATATCACGCATATTAAGGTTTCCAAATGGTTAGCTGAAGAAAGAAACGCATTAGTGTCCCCCCAAAAGAGTACTAATTGTTAAGAAAGTACACTTGCTGTTCTTTGATCCATAAATTCTTGTTAGCATTTTTACTTTTACTGTTATTACAAATATTGATCATTTATTTTAAATAAGAACAATTCTGCATCGCAATAATTGTAATTTAGTCTTTATAATATATCAATGAAACAAAACAAAGATAGAAACTTAATATTTTTACCATATAATATTTATATACTTTTAAACTGATTCTCACATTTTCGCGTAATTTTAGAGAAATCTTAAAAAGCAGTAAAGAAATATAATTAAGACAATTTTCCAGAATTACGAAGTCTGTATTTTAATACACGTAGGGTTCTTAAATACAACATTGATCAAAATTTACAAAAGTAATTTACTTATTAGCAAAATGTTCAATTTTGAAGTTATATTATTTTTAAAAAAATGTAGAGAAAAAAAATTAAAAACAATTATTTAGAAAATTATGAAATTTTTTAAAAAAATATAATTAAAGTTCATGTAAATTTTTCTCTTTTAATAATTTTTCTAAAAATGTATGTATGAAACATAAAAAACTTCTTTTGAACATGTGTTTGGAATTTCAAACTAATATAATTAACAGTTTATAAGAAATCCTGCATGGCAGCTCAAATTTTTGTTTTTGATAAAAATGAAGTTAAAATTGAAAAATAACAAAATAACTATAATTCACTAAGGTATAGTTTTTTTTTTTTTTTTTTTTTTTTGATAACTGTGGAAGTTTTATTAGTAATGTTAAAATTTTGGCACAAAAAAGTTCAGAAAAGATACAATATATATATATTTCAAAAAATTGAAAAAAATACAATTTGAGGGTCCTAAGACCTTTTTTTAACTGATTTAAAATATCACTTATTTAAAATCAGTTAAAAGGTCTCAGTGTAAACAGGGGAAGATTTTAAATGGGTTACTTCAAAATCTTCCCCATTTTACACAGCTGCATTTTAAAGTTAGTAAATGTATCAATTCTTCGACTTTTAAAATTGAGAGCGAAAAATTTATTGCTAATCAAACAAATAATTCCATTAAATAAAGTTTACAGTTTTCTTTTTTATTTAAAGATTATCACGAAATGCATAGTTGCACATTTTAAACAATTTTCGTTCTCTCATTTGTATTGTTCCTTCCACTGTGTGCTTAAGTTTTCTTCATATAAACGTAAAATCGCCTTCCGCAACCTAAAGCATGATCCTATTCTTGAATAGAAATATATTCTATAATAATATGTAACATAGTAAAAAGAAATAAGTAATCAACTTAGGAATCTATTTTTTGACTTCTCTTAAGAATAGCAACAAAAGAAACAACATTAAGATATTCCAAAAATTAATTTTTTTTTAAAAAAAAACTTCGAAACATTTTATTGAAATATATTTTGTAAGACATTTTAATATTAAAATTGTCTTAAGATTTAAGTCATGAAATACGCATGCAATTTAGTAGACGATCCCTTATAATAAGCATTTTTGAAAACAACTTTGTATCTTGATTTAATGCTTTAGAAAATGAAATTTTATATTCCGGTTATTTGAAGTTCCAAAGTTTTAAATTATTAATCTTCACTGATTCGCATTCATTGTTTTGTGGTAAAAATAGCTCCTTTACTCTTACATCATATTTTTTCTCTTTAAACAGAAAAGTCAAACATTCCTAGATAAATGAATGAATTAGCAATACATTTTTATGTTATATTGAAAAGACAAATTTGTTTCAAACTGCTTTTGAAGCTTAAGATATAAATGTTATCTTATATTATTAAGATAATGAATAGATTCAATTGTAACAATTCGTAACTTTATAAAAATTAATCAAAAATCATGCTTAAGATAGAATTTGAAAGTGTATAATATTTCAATGTATATAAAAATGTTTTTAGTTGAAAATGCTAGCTAGAGTTAAAATTTGAAAGGAAAAGGAGTCAATGGGAAACTCTTATAATTCTCCAAAAACTATGAAATATCTTATTTATCGCTTTAGAGTGAAACTACTTCGTAAATTTGATTTCAATATTATTTACTTAATTGAACCTAAGTTATTTTTCTCTGAGTTGTGACTCCTTTCTATATTTATTTTCATCATTTCTGTTCATTATTATTGCATACCGTTAATCTTAGTTTCTGAGAGATTATGCATATATCCTTGAGGAGATTTCGTTATGTATTCGATATTAAATAGTATATTTATTTATTTATAGTAAAACCCTTGCTAATATGCCCGTGTTGGGATTGTATTAAAATTTACCCAGTGTATCTTACTTTGAAAAGGAAGTAAATAAATTTTTAGTATAGATTAAAATTCTCCAAGAAATCTGCTTTTAATTTTAAAATTTGTTTCATACTTCAGATTCCTAAATTGGTCGATTTAGGAAAGAATAATTTGGATGATTAATATATTTAAGATATGATATTTTTCAGGAAGAAGCATAATTAGTGATCATAAATAAGTTCTTTATATGCACTAAGAAAAAAAATTAGATTATCAAATGGATTTCAATCAATTAAACTTAGTTGTAAACTTGAACGAATATAATAAAATAAAACTTTCATAAGTTTAAGTTCGTAATAAATAAGGTTTTTTGATTCACAGTTTTTAAGCTTTTATTTTCCAGAAAAGCTTAGTTATAGAATTTCAGTTTTCTTGGTATTCAACAAGTTATGGTGATGACAGCAGAAACTAGTTATATATTTATACGTTTGAGTAAATCTAAGCAATCTTCTCTCTCCTGTGGATGGAACAGAAGTTTTTGAAATCTCTAATTCTACTATGATCATCTTGTTGAAAAGTACATTTCAGCTCATTAAAGATAATTAGACTAAAATGTTAGAATATATTTGAAATGAATTAACGTAAAGCCTCTAAGCTCATAAAATTATTTTACTGTGAAAGAATTCTAGCTCATTAACAAGTGTGTTCCTTTCTGGATATTTCAGTGATTAAAGCATTTAACTAAAGATTACAAGAGCTAAATCTGCCTTCCAGATCAACTCTAAGCTTTTAAATCTCCGGAAAGGAATTTTGAAATAGCACGAAAAAAAATTGGGGAAGATAGAAGAAAGTGCTTATGCAGCAGAAACTAGGAGAAAAATAATTCTTTTAGATATTTTGGACGGAAATAACAAATTTTCATTTAGCTGAAGAAAATGTGTAGCTCTTAGATTTCTGGAATGTTGTATATAATACAATTTACCTATATATATATGAGTAGTACAATTAATGATAGAAATGGAAAATCGAACATTAATTGCAAATTTTTTAAAGTTGTGACACATTGAAAATTCCTCTCGTTTTACACAGAAGGTAGTATTTTATCCGAATAAAAAGAATTCGGATTATATAAAGAAAACATTGCATGTTTTCTGAAATTTGAAGTTCATAATTTGCTTTAATATTTTTAAGACAATTAACTGAGATTTTTTAAATCACAGACAAGAATATATTCTTTTACATATTAATTAAAAAAGGATAAAAAGGAAGCCCGAGTCTACTTAATAAGGAATAAAACTTCATTATTGGTCTTACCATACTTATTTCTGATGCTAAGAAGTAGCCGTGATAGCCGAGTGGTCATGGCCGCGAGCTTGCGGCTGACGTTTTTTTTTTTTTTTTCCTGTCAAGTTGGGAGCTTGATTTCTGATGTATGTGAAAGAATCACCATACAGTGGGGCTAATGCGCGTTAAATCTGTAGAAACTACTAGTTCTCTTCGGCGTGGTGTGAAACTTTGGAGAGGGAGGGGAAAAGGCCTTGATTTAGATATCAGAGATATGGACGTTGATGGGACCATTACTTGTCCAGGATGAAGTTCTTACTTGATGTGCTGAAACAATAACTTTTATAATGTAAATACAAACAGAATTTAAACTATTTAAGCAAAGAAAATGCAAACATTGTTAAAAGAAACAACAAATTATAAGCTTTCTCAATTATTTCAAACGGTGGCATTTGCATAGTACCTCAAAACTTTTTAGAATCTCTACCTTCGAAACAATTACAGTACTGAACTTCTGTTCAGAACTGTAATTGTCAAGTTTATTTTAATTAAAATATTGAAGTTTCAAGTTTATTTCCATTAAAATATTGACATTTCAAGTTTGTTTTCATTAAAATATTGAAGTTTCTAGTTTATTTTCATTAAAATATTGAATCATAAAAATTATTGCAGCTAGAATACAAATGGAATTTATAAAATAACTCAAGAATTTCAAAATGGTTACTGAAGTCATGATTGATGAATGCGGGTGATTTTTAAGGTTTTGAGTTATCAGTTGCTCTCTTAGAATTATGTTTTAATGGACGGCTATTACGATTATATAGACTGTAACAGAAAAAGACAGACGGTTGGAATAATAATAAAAATCCCGTCTGATTGAAAAAATGATTCAATATATTAACGTTAAACTTTTAGAGCAAGGTTGTGAACCTAGCTATTCGTGGTTTTCACTTCACTAACATTGTGAACTTTTGTGCTTTGAATTGCAAGGAATTTTAACTCCTATTCTACACAATGAAATTTGATTATATTAACTGGATAAATATAAGAAGAGAGAGAGTGTAATGAATTGAATTAAAATGACAGTGATATATAAGCGAAATAAAACTGAAAGGAATATGAGAAACAAATGATAACGAGAAGGATATAAATGATTGTAAGTTCATTGAAATGGAGTGTTACAGTTGATCGTTTGTGGTTAAAATTGGCTAAAAATTACTCCTGGTTAGAGTAAGGGGTAACAAGAATTGAAATTACTGTAATCGAGAAGTGTTTCATTTGCATCGAGTGAGCTGGTAAGCTAAAACTTTATTGTTTACTTATAAGCTACGATTTAGAAACGTGGAGAGGTATCTGGAAGAGAGAGAGTAAGGGAGCAATCTTTCAAAATCTGCGAAGAAACCCAATAAACTATATATGTCTATTTCTTGACGTCTCTTCAATTTCAATTGTAATCTTATTTACTATTTAATTAAGCCTTACGACGTCTGTAGATTTAAATACTGAAGAGGAAACGCTGCAAGATACCAGATACATTATCAATCTTGTCATATAAATGTTATTTGGAATTACTAATGATTTTGATTTGATAGTTTATGCACTTAAAAGAAACATAAGGGGTACTGTGTGACGGGGATCGTAATTTTGAACCTCTGTCAAGTGATGAGGACTACACTTGAGCTGGCACCTCCCTCTCCAAACATCCACACCACGCCAGTGGGATGACTCGAAACCTAGACAGATTTAATTGCATCAGCCTCGCTTTGCGTCGTTAGTGGGATTTCTTCAGTGGCATCTGGCTCAAACCCATGACTCGACGGAAAAAACGCCAACAGCTAATTCGCTACCATCACCACTAGGCTACCGAGACGATTCCAATCACTGAGGAAAATGGGGTTGGCAGGTTTTTAAAACAAAGAGTTGATGTCCATCGAATTCTCGGTACAATTTTTCTGAAAACTATAGAGAGAAAGAAATGATTGATTTATTGAAGTTATAGACGGAGGCTGTCTGTGACGAACTTTGTAACTATACACCACGGTAAATGGATTAGGGTGACACCTGAGATGACATCAAATTTTCATAACATCCCCACCACGCTAACTGAGAATATTGAGCTCTATAAGATTTTGTGTGCATCAGCTTCTGCATATGACTTGTTTTAAGTAGGATCAAGATTCGATTTCATGACTGTATTGAAAAATCATTGTCTACGGTTTCACAACACTAATAACCCGGCTATCGCGGTCACCTTGAAGAGGAGTAGCAGTAGCTTTATAAGTTATAACTCTATTTCAAGGACTTTGAACGCAAAGCAGTAGAAGAGTTTTTAGACTAAAAAAGTACTAGTTACTTGAAGTGTGGTTCTGAATTGCAGAGTCCTTTATTTTTGCTCATATTGTAGGTTCAGAGTTACGAAAATTCAACAAAATTAGGCTAATTTCTGGAATAATTTTATAAAAAATTATATCTTTTAATAACATTAAGTACGAAACTATTATAATGCACTTAAGGCCTTTTAAATAACGATTGATTTTGTAATGGGAAACATAAATGAATGTTTTGAAAATAAAGAAAATTCAAGTAAATAAATTTTTAAATTTTTTTTGTCTTTTTTATATTTAGTTAGATAACTTTTAATATCTAGTTTCCTAACTAATATTTTACATTTACAGTTAAGTGCTTGCAAAATTCAGCAATTAATGTTAATATTTAAAAATGATAAACTATCTTTGAAAGCTTTTAAGCATTTTTCGCATCTTTTTAATGATAGTATTCAATGAATTTTTATTTTATCTAGAATTAAAAGTTATGTATATATACAAAGGATATGAAGACTGTAGTGATTTAATGAGAATATTTTAAAACTGTCGCTTGCTTATTTATAATTCATTGAATTAACTTACTTAATTTCATATCGGCTCCTATGTGATATTAGTGGTTTGTAAAATTAATTATTAAAACAATCTTTAAACTTGCGTGTATTAGTTTTCTTTGTAGAATCTGTGTGCTTTCTTATATCTAAATTAATAAAGTTTGACTTAACTGGGGATTTTAATTTTTAATTCTAATGAGTGAGGAATGCCGTATTATAAACAACACAAATTAAGCTCACAGATTCCTCTGAGAGTTCATTATATAGAAATATTTAAGAGGAAATCGCATTAAACTTCATTTGTGAATGTTAAGAATTCTTCGAAGTACAGCAATTATCACCAAAAAGTAAACAGACTCAAGAAGTTATCTTTGCATTGTAAGAGAGAGAGAGAGAATTGTATTATTTATTGATTGTTTCGGTAATACGTGAATAAAGAAATTGAGCTTTTCCCATGCGATTATTCGATAATAACAACAAAAATATTAGAGTATAACTATCAGAATTATAGTTAACTATTATTATTTTGTATTTGTGTAATACCTTAGAAACTGTGGAAAGTTCTTATTTATTTAATTATAATGAGTTAAATAAAGAAAGTGTAGAAAACGTAATTTTCTCTGAAATGGAGTGTTTTAATTACACAATTAATTTGCTCGAAAGCTGAATTATTTTATTTTTGGAAGACTATCTTTATCGCTTTTATGTACAATTTTATTACATTAATTAACTCTTAATATTATTTCTAATTACAATCATAATAAAAAGGTATTCAAGAAGCAGCAAATTAATCTTCAACTATTCTAATTTAAAAGTAAATTAAATACATGCTTATTTTAACAGGGCATAATACCCTAAGAGCTACCTTAATATTGAAAAACATTTTACTACTTTATTTTATTTGCATGATTTTTCTAAATATATAAACAAAAATTCATGCTTCTAACTACGTTATTTAGGAAGATATTGGAATTTTCTTTATAAGTGTGCCAAATCATTTAATTGATCTACACAATTTTAACTGTTTTTCTCAGTTCTTTTTTTATTCTATGACCGGCAATGCATATGAAATGTTAAGGCATTTTTGAAATCGATGATAAGTTTTGAATGTTTTTCTGGTTGCTTTACATAATGTGTTTGATAAATTTGTGTAAGGAAAATATTTAGATGAATAGTAACTTTTTATAAAAACCCACAAAATTAGGTATAGCAATTTTTTCTATTTTTCGTAGTGTCTAACAGAAATTTTTTTATAACTATAAATAACCTTAGTACTACAAAATATATACACAGAATTGTGAGAGAAGAAATTGATAAAGAAAACCTACCTAAAAATAATAAAATTTGTTGAGTTAGTAGGAATTTTAAAATATTGAAGCGTTCTGAAAAAAGTCTTAAGTAACTGTTTGTTTGAAAACAAAGTTTTTTTTCCCTGAAATACACCTTTTCTGTATGTTCATATATCGGGATTATAAACTTTTTAAAAAATATATAAAAAAAAAGAATTTTGCTCATAGGTTGCTGTATCCCTTTATATAACACATGGTTTGAGGAAAGATGTTTCTCAGATTGTGACTTATACTTACTTATCTGATATATTTAATAAAAAAGTTACTAAGCAAAGATCCAACGATAAAGAAACTCTTTGTTTATGGAATAATATTTATTATTTTGAAGGGTTTCGTTAGATAAATAAGCAAATATTCCACCCAGCATGAAACTGGAAAGAAACTACATTTGAGAAAATTTCCTCCACCTGTTTCACATAGAATCGATATTGGAAGTTAGGAAAAAAGGAAAGAATGACATATGTGGTAGATACCCTAGCATTCAAATTACAATGCATTTACATTTGAAAGTTTTCGTGAATAGTAAGCATGAATAATACATGACTTAATTCATTTTGCTTTTCAACTGTTCCAATTTTTGAGCGGAGAGTTTCAAAATCCGCATCCACACATCGGTTTCCAAAAGAGAATCGTTTGTTTATTTCTTGGCAAATAAATAAAAATGTTAATAATTTGTCAATATGTTCAGAAACAAGTTACACAGAGAATATACGATATTTAAATGTGATTTAGATTACATAGCTTTCGACTAAAGAGCTATAAAATAAGAATTGAGGAAAAAAGAAATCAGCTAAAAGACGAACGAAACTTAACATAGAATACCAATGTCGTACGAATGATAAAAAACTAGTTATCGAAGAGTGACAAACATTAAATTTATTCAAAAGTTTTAGGAAAATGTAGAAATATTATTGTTTTTCTCATTGTCTCAGAAACCTAAAATAATCGGCAGTCTTGTGAAATATTTTATTATTTTCAATTTGCTATACTAAGACTAATATGAAATATTTTTCTGATATTTGATTCGCACGAATTGCTGAAATTATGGAAATATAGATTTTTCATTAGATTACACGGCAGAACAATTTAAAAGAAATTATTTCTTTTCTTTTGTTCTCTTTTTGGTTTTTTAGTAATTTATTATCGTTTTTCTTTATTAATAATGTGTACGAATTTTAGGTATCACGGTAACTAGCACCTGCTTGATATAAGTAAATTTATTTGAAAATAAACCCCTTGTTGTTTTCAAATTTAGTTGAGAGAGTTTGTCAAATTAAGGGGTTTAGCTTTGTCTTGAGAACTTCTACATTTTTCTTTCTTCTTACTTCTCTCTCTTGAACAATTCATTCACAATTTTCAGTGAATATCTCTTTGACTTATAATACTTAATCAACTTGGCTGCTAAAATAATTAATCTTTACATAGTAAATTTATTTGAAACTGAAACAAATGACATTTGGAAATTCAGAAGAAATATATGTAGCTGCTTTGAAATTCAGAATTACACTGATTTAAATTTTCTACTTTCTTATACCAATAATTTTAAAATTCAATGTAAAGTTATTTTATAAATTGATTTAAATAATGATTCTGTTTCCATCTAGTTAACTGTGATGAAAAATATAAATTTTAAGGCATAGTAGTAAGGCAAACAAAATAGTTAATGCATAATGAGAATTAAAAAAAAGGACAAACAAATAAGTGATTAATTACTTATATACATTTAGTAAGGGAATAACATTACATTAAAATATTATAGAATCAGAAGGACATCAAAGAAGGTCTAATAAATAAATAGTTCAACATAATTTGTTTGTATAATATATATTGTGAAACTGTCATTAGCTTTTAATAATCCTGTATCAAACTTCATTAGATTCTACTCTTTTTGAAAATACAGATGCCCATTTTACTGTATTAATTGTATAAAATTTGTAATGAATTAAAAAAAATTAAGTAAAAAAGTAAATATATTCAGAAACATTTAATCTCAAATGTAGAGCGGAACTATTGATTGAAGTTAGCTCTATCAATGTAGATTATGTATTCCGTCTTATAGCGTATTATAAAGATTCCTCGCCAAAAGTGTAAGCTTAATGTGTTGACAAATTCATTTCTTAACGCTAAAAGAATATTCAGCGATGGCTTTATGTTTAGAATGGCAGTGCTTACATGAAAGAAGTGCTTACTTTTATTGCTATAATCATTCAAACAGCCAATTATTCAAGCTTTTTCGGGCAGTCTAATTTATAATTCAAGACGCGTGTGTTTTATAAGTACTTATATTAGTAGGAAAAATACGGTAGAATTTCTGATCAATAGCATTAAGCTGTTTAAACAAGGCTGGAAGGCTTTTAAGGTTTTTATTTCTGTTTTAAGAGCTATAAGCCTTCTGTCCCTTTTTTTAAGCAATAATTATATTTTTACACTATGTATTTCATGTATCACTAAATCAAATTTATCTAAGTAATAGAAAAATCGATGTTTATTTTATCTTATGTGCGAGAATCTTAACTGTATTTTAATACAATAATCTAGAATATAATTTTTACGTGTAAATATTAGTGGGGAAAAAAGGAGAAAGTTTTTGTTTTAAAATATATAAATTTTTCATTTCCTGAAAAGTATTAAAGGTTTTTAATGATAGCATTCAGAAGCGAATTACTTTCAATTGTTTTAATCTTAGTGTTGTGATTTCAAATAATTCTCAGGAAGTAAAGGCTAATTTTCTTTAAAAAAAGAAGATGTTTCTAGATTAATACAGTCTGGAAATCCATCAAAAAAATTAGCAAAGATACGAAAGGATTGGAAAAGAAATTATCTCTTTGTTTATAAGAACAAAGCAAAATAGATGTAATCAGCGTTTTAAAAGTAAAATAATCTTACAAGGTTTTGAATAAACAAAAGATACCTTTTTAGTTTTCGGTAAAAAATAGCACAGATGCATTCATTGGTATTAGAAGTTTCAGCACTAGTGCAGAAATACAATACCTAGTGCTTTTTTTGAGGACTTCATATAGATTTCAACCCAAGGCACGTATAACGAGAGAAGCGTGTAGCGTATTTCAAAGAACCTAGCAAACTTTTCTTTATCGGGATTAACACGCTTTTCCTTTCTTCACCTGTAAACCCATTCTTGGGTAGTAATTAATTTGGAATTTGGTGAAAGGTTGCTAAATTAATTTTCTGCTTCGAATAACAATTTTCAGCGATTTTTTCTTTCAACTTTATCGCGATCCTTCAAGAACTTGGCAAACATCATGCACTCTTCAGTGTACTTGTGTTATGGTGAATTATATAATTTTTTTTGAAAAAATGTTGTTCTTAGACAGGTTTATAAACTGTCAAATATTGTTAAGTTGTCAATTTGGCTTACAATTTTTCGGTATCGGCACTAATGAAATGAAAATGATTATTATGTTATTGTGTATTAATGTCTCACTGAGAAGCAACTGAAATTGGAAATTACGAGGAGACGGACCACATGATTTTGAACCTAGGTCAAGTGACGAGGAAGACGTTTAGTTTAGTTTTTATTAACGTCGCACTAGAAGCAACACGAGAGTTATTGGTGACGGACCTTGACGAGGAAGACACCAGAGCTGGCTCCTCCCTCTACAAATCTTCACACCACTCAAATAGAAGGACTTGGGACCTCGTTCAGATTTAACGTGCATCAGCCCCGGCTACATGATGGGTATTTTTTGGCATCAGATCTCGAACCCACGACTCAATGAAAACAAAGACGGCCGCGAGTCCACGACCATTACTACTAGGCTACAGTGGCCACGAAAGTGCTTATTGAAATGTAAGATTATTGTTAATAACTTTCTTTACCATATAAATTCAATATACATCTTATGCTCTTGTGAATCGAATATGATTTTGGAGATGTAGAAAAATTATAAAATGGATATAATTGTTTCGAAGTACTAGCTTCCTAACACGTTACACCATGGTGTTTCATTTAAAGAAAGTAAGAATATAATATAATTTGCCCATAATGTGATATGTAAATATAAAGTCATTTCTAATTCATTATATTTGGAAACATAAAACATACGCTTTGTTAACTAATTATGTGTACAAATTTTGATGCTACAATTAATTGTAAAATGATATAATGAAACTGTTTGGTTTTAGGCAACACTTGTGCAATAGATAAGAATAGGGATTTTATACTTATATTGGTTTTTATTAACTAAAAAACTACATTTTATTCAAAGTTTTATGTCTCGCTGACTTATTCCCTTTTACTGATTCTGGCATCAATTGCATGTTATTTATAATTTGGAATGGTAATTCTCTGAAATAAGTTGTTAAAAAAATCAGCTTATATCTAATTCCTCAGTCTTTCAAAGGGTTTTCTTCCATCGTCAAGAAAAATAAATTAAAAAAGATTATTCTCGGATAGTGAATTTTTAAAATCTTGGATATTTGCTGCAGCAGATGGGTTGATATTGCAATCAGTACTAAGACTGTAGATATTAATATAATGAAGTAATAATGCTACGCTGAATATGTTGTATTACTATTATAATAAAAATGTATTTTTTTCATTTACTATTTAATAAATGAGGTTATCAACTGTATTTACTAAGAAACAGTAGGAATTTTTATGTTAATATAAATAATTCATAAATATTATATTCTATTAAAGCTCGAGACTAGAAGCCCTCGGGACTTACTTCATTAGGTAAGTAAAGGCGGTCAGGACTCCAAGAAACTCTGGCGATCTTTTCTTTCCCATGGGGTTTACTGTATTTGGTAAACACGAATGACGCGTCCCAAAATATCCTAGCGATTCTTCTTTACTTTCGTCTCTTCTTGTCAACAGATTTTACTTTTTTTCATTTACTTTTTCTAATGTTTAGATCATAGATACACCTTGTTTGATTCAGGATAGCAAGACATGGCTCCTACGCCTTAAATATCTACTTTCACTCACTCAGTCATCCTTGTGGCAGCAGTAGCCTGGTAGTTATGGCAGCAGACTCGCTGTCGTCTGTTTTTGTCGAGTCGTGGTTTCGAGCCCTGATCCACTAAGGACCCAACATGTAGCTGGGGCTGATGCACATTACATCTGTCAAGGCTTTATGTCCTCTCATTGGCATAGTGTGGAAGTTTGGAGAAGGAATTGTCAACTGTCAGGTGTCGTCCTCTTCCCTTGACTGAGATTCAAAATTACGAATCCGTCACCAATAGCCCTCGTATTGCTTCCAGTGATACTTTAATAAAAACAATCACCGGAAACCAGAACAATGAGTTTTATTCAAAATTTAAGTGTAGCCGTGTAGGCTAGTGGTTATGGTTACGGGTTCGTGGTCGACTCTTTTCGTCGAGTCGTGGTTCAAGATCTAATGCAACCGTGTAGCTGGGGCTGATGCGCGTTAACCTGTAGGGGCTCAAAGTCCTCCCTTAGGCCTGGTATGGAAGTTAAGAGAGGAGGTACTAACAAAGGTGTCATTCTGGTCACTTCACCGAGGTTCAAAATTAGGAGGTCCTTCGCCAATAGCCTTTGTGTTGCTCTTAGTGCGACGTTAATAAAACCAATCCAGTCCAGTCAAAATTTAAGCCAAGGGTGTGAGATTTGATACACTTGAGGGAAGTGTGATGATTTATTAAGATTGCAGTACTAGAATCTGGTATTTAACGTATTTGATAAACAATTTTCTTTTTCTTTTTTTTTTGCTTGTGCAGTAGTATTAAGGCAATATATTCAAGTATAATTTTGTATGTTCAATTTATTGGGTGACCCATGAACATTTAATATATTTTGAGCATATTTTACAGATTTTAGTTTGATATTTACAGATTCTATTAATTAAATTATTATTTAACAATGTGTGAGTCTTCATTATTTCACAAAGGATTGGTTGTGTCTTGCGTAGGAATACGGTAGAATAAAACATATATATATAGATATAGAAAGATATTATGATCCTGAAAAAAAAAAAGCGTGATAATTTCTATTTTCTTAAAAAATTAGAGAAGTGCTATATTTAATCTTTAAAACTGTAAATGTCTGTGTCCCTAAATAAAGGCACCCAAAATAAATGTAAGCGAAAGTGAAATATTTTTTTCATTGATGTTTTGTTTTATTAACGTCGCATTAGAAACAACATGAGGGCTATTGGCAATAGACCTCATAATTTTGATTCACGGTCAGGTGACGAGGACGACACCTGAGCTAGCACCCCTCTCCTAATTTCCACACCACGCCAATGGAAGGACATTGGACCCCGACAGATTTAACGTGCATCAGCTCCGGCAACATGGTGAGTTTTTAGTGCCATCAAGGCTCGAGCCCGCGACTTGACGGAAACCACCGACCGCGAGTCTGCGAACATAACCACTTGGCAAGCGTGATGGTATTTTTTTTTCATTGCGAGTCTCAATATTAACCAAAAAAAAAACATATAGATTTGCTTTTGCTTTTAAAATATTTCTTTGTTCTGTAAAAGCACTAAGGCGACATTTGTAGATCATCATTGATACGTAATTTGCTTTAAGCTGTTACGAGAAAAAAAAATTGTTTCTGATCTTCTAACAAAGTTTAATTTACAAAGTTATGGTTTGTAAAATTATATTATAAACTGTGAGCAAACTTTACTAACGAACCTAACTTGTTCGGTTGATTTAAACTTTTTCCACATGCATATATATACTTAAATATTATGAATGTTAACAATATTTTCCTCAGTGATTAATACATGGTTAGGCTCTTCAATCTTCTAAAATTCTCAAATATTTTTTGGATAATAACTCAGAGCTATTCTTGCAATTACTGAGAAACATTATCAGATAAATTTCATTTTACAATTCGAAAAATCTGTCTCATGTCTGGTAGAGACAAAGGGAAATTTTGTTATTACCATCACAATATTAGAATATAATATTGCATTAAATATTTCATTTATTAAATTTATAACAGGTTCTCTCGCGAATGTTCATTCGTATAATATTTAGAGTTTTGGTATGGCGTTAATTGATTTGAGAATATCTCTTTGTAAATGAATTCTGATTTATGTAAATAAAATAGAAATATTGCAGTGGAGCGAAGAGGATTGATGAGACTTAATTTATAAAACTGCGGAGACTGCAATAGTAAATGTTAATAGGGGAGAGAGAAAGCGAAGTTTATAACGGAAAACAGTCAGTAATCATGTTTAAATTAATATAAATAGAGATATATAGGAATCGAAGTTATTGAGGAGTGTTGATCTGAATATTAATTACAAGTTATTCTACTGACACAGATCCCATTAGTCAGTAACAGTTCAGTGTCTTTTTTAAATATGAAACGTTATGTTTGGATGGGGAAGGCATTAAACCCCAGTTTTAAAAATAAGAAATTTATATATTGATTGTTCTAAGATTCGAATAAATCAAGTTTATATTCAGGATTAGTTTTATTAATTAGTTAGACTGATTATTTATTTTTTAGACTGTAAGGATACGTGACAGTTTAAAATGTTGGTCAATGATGGTACGATTAAGAGAAGGGATACTACCTAGGCATTACAACTTTTTTCTGAAAAAAATTGCTCATAACTTATAGCATATGTGTCTGTGGTTATGTAGTAAGTGCAATCATAATTCATTTGCAAAGCATAGTTTATGTTAATTATGTTACACGAGCAAGTTATGTTAATTATGTTACACGAGCAAGCATAGTTTATGTTAATTATGTTACACGAGCGCCTCGTGTGTGACATCATCAAAAGCGTTCTTGTACCTCCGTAGAATCTATGATCGTCAGTTTCAGTTTTCTTTTTCTAAGCGCATATACTTTGGGTTAACACACGGACGCGGTTCGGCTTGCTGGAGGAATATTAAAGTTGTAAAGTCTTAAAAGAGAAAAATAAATATATTTTTGATAAAAAAAAAGCAGGCCTATGAATTTTCAGAGGAAATACCTCCAAGAGATACACCAAAAGCAATTCAAAATTCTTACCTGCTGAAAAATTGCTACAAAATGAGAAAACTCTCTCTAAAAATATGAGGAAAATAAGATATGGGAGACAAGTTCATTTTCCTTAGCGATTGTGCGAGGAAATTTAAAAGTAAAAGATATTCAGTTTATAATTTCTGATTATAACAATTTATTTGTATAGTTCTATAATTCATTTCTTATTGTTCTATAATGTGCATTCTTATATCATTTTCTCTGCTTATGAGTGTATCCTTTCAAGGTGATTTTTGTTCCCTTCGTCTCTGGGGGGAAAAGTTGTAAAGTTTTAAAAGAGAAAAATAAATGTATTTTTTATAAACTTTTATTTGACTCATAACAGCCACACACCATACGTCTCACAGATAAACGCAATTTTTTTCTACCAAAAATTACGAATAAGTATGCATGTATGAGTGAATGTATATATGTAGTCTAAGTAAGTGGGTACGTTTTTTGTATATTTGTATGCGAGGAATCACTGATAGAAATACATATAACCAATTTTTATTCTGAAAATTCAATCTTATTTTAAAAATATGCAAGAATCAAAATTATGATTCTTATTATATATAACAGTTGTCTTTGCTTTTATATCAAATAGGAGAAGTTTTTCAAGCACTGTTCAAACATTTCCTTTTTTTAAATGAAAAATGTATTAGTTTTTACTCACTTTTTGGTATTTTAAAGCTAAAAGAGTTTACTACCTTTTATTGAACTCTTACAAAATAGATTATATTTTTTATATTAATTATTAATTCATACTCTTATTATGTACTCTTATAACAATAAACTCTAATCACGCTTTCCTCTTTAGCTAAACTTCGCAGTCTTTTCTATTTGCATTGCTTTAAATGAAACTTTACCCAATAAAATTATACCAAATTTATGTAAGGTAGATTAAAATTATGAAGCGTAATGAATAAATGTGATCAAATGCAAATATGAACTGTGAATAATTTAATACTGAGTTTGGAAGTTACCTAGTTGATGACATGATTTTAAGTGAGACGTCTGAACCAGTGGCTTGTAATCTAAGAAGCGATCAAAGGGATCTTAGTAGAGATAAGAAAAAGGTTTAATAATAGAACATTTAATTCCAGATATTTTATATATTAAAAAACACATGAATCGATAAGAAATAAACTCATTTATTATATTACAAATGGTAAATGAGGCTCGTTTAGGCAAAGTATTTGTGGAGAGAGTAGGTAGTCATCAGAATTTAAAGTGTTCTTAACTCGAATAAAATTCCTTTATTTTGGTAATCTGCCTACCTATTCATTTGACTGAGTAATTATGTGACTGTATATAATTAGACTTATAATGTAAAGTATCACAATTAATAACTACCGGGCATTACACTCATTATTCATGATGCATAATAAATTTCTGAAACCTGTTTTATGAAAGGGATTTTTTTATATAAATACTCACAATTGTCTTGATAACTCTTCATTTTTAACAGATAATTGAATTTGATTTTCATTACAAATCTACTTATATATATATACTCTAAAAAGACTGAAACGTTAAAATATTTTTATATATATTACATCAAGTTATTTACTACACTTTAGGCTTCATTTCATGTTACACAATAATAGTTTAAGGGTAGAAATATTATAATATTGTTATATTAGGGATTTTCCCTTTGAATCGATAAAATTATAGCTTTATGAAGTCTTATTGAGGTATATATATTTAAAGTGTTTAATTATTATTTTTTCAAAATAAATTTTAAGTTAATGGCTTCAATTGATAATCTTATTAATAATCTTATAAAAACTTATATCTAACTTTTCTAAGTTTATTAACAGCTTTATTATTACTCGGTTCCGCATTTAATGCATTGATTTCAAATTGCATTGCCAGATTAATTTTCAAATGGAATTAAAAAAATATTGCAGGAATTAAAATGTGATGAAATTGCACACACCACACACACACACACATATATATATGTATATATATACATACATATATATATATATATATATAAACAATAATATTTCCTTAATTAAAGCACCCTTTGAATATATACTAGCATCCAAGTTTTCATTAGTTGAATGATTCATTTCTTACATTTTAAAATCAATTTGACATGATAAATAATGAATAAGATAAAATATTTTGATAAATTATTCTTGTTTGATAGAATTAGGTATTATTTAATTAAATTCATATTTTTTTTATCTCAAATAAATGTATAAAGCTCAAGACCTGATCATCTAAATGTTCCAGAATTGAATTTTTAGGAAATGAGCCGAAAATCGATTTCTCTTGTTCTATTAAGTAAAAAAAAAATCATTTAATCTAGGTAGTAAAACTGTTTTATACTATCATTCGACAATTCCTATAGATTATCCTTGTTGCTAGGTTTTCCTATTTAGGAAACAGAGCCTCATCTTAGCAATTTTAGCAGTGATTTTGATTTAATGTAGTACTATACACTCGTGCATCTGAAGGAATCATAGGTTTCGCATTGTTCTGAGACAAATTTAATGTCTAATTTTGATAAATTACATTCCCTTCAGCGTCCGTATCAAACCATTAGTGTAATCAGGACTGCTAACATGTTGTATATGGCACTGATATCCGGATTTCATCAATTCATGATGTCGTATCTGGATTAGCAAATAACATTGTGAATGTAACAGTGACGTTACATTCCTAGTTTCACGAGAAGTCATGTTTTCATTATTTATCAGGTTCATGAATAATTCGAAAATATGTGATGTATATTTGATGTTTCCTATTTAGGCACGTTTCTGTGAATATTACTACAGGGTGAATTCTATGTTGTCATTAAGAAACGAAATTCGCTCGGAATATAAAGTAGATAATGTATTATAAATCTGTCAAATAGTTTAGCCGCTACATTTAAGAAAATTTCTCATGAGCTGTTGTTTGTGAAATTTTTCCAGGACATTGATTCCGTTTATGGAAATTCACCGTTTGACAAAAATCAGACATATATTCATAAATGGATAAAAATAATGCGAAATTAACGTATTTTTAAATTGATTGATTGTTTATTAACATCGTATTTCGGAGCAATACGAGGACTATTTTGCATTTTCAGAATAGAAGATTGATTGTTTTTAAACTTCGCACTTAGAAATAACACAAAAACTGTTGATGACGGACCTCGATATCTTGAGCCACGGTCTAGTGACGAGGAGGACACATAGCTAGCATCTTTCTATTTAAGCTTCCGCATTACGCCAATGCAGTATTATAGAGCCATGTTAAAGATAACGTTATTATTAAGGGCTAAAATATACAAGAGTAATTTAAACTTTGTCTTAGTGATGAAAATTGTTAGTACGCTCATTAAAATGGGAAATAATGTATTTTTACAATACTAGAGCGATATTTATCGATAAGAAGACTTCAAATATCTTAAGGGCTAAAAGTAATTAAAATTGTTTAAATAAATATGTATTGAAAGTATTTGTACATTTAAGAAATCCAGATGAAATAATTTTAATAAAAGGAGAATTTTATTCTTGCTCAATTACTGCTGAGATTAATGTTTAACAATCAAATTATTATAATTTGAATTCTAGAATTTTATAATAAAATTTTCTCTTGAGTTAGATCAAGTGGCTGGTATTTAAAATTATTTTTATTAATCATTATTATCAATTATTAAAATCATCATTATGTATTTTAAGACTATTAGAACCATGTTTATTGATAAGTTAGTTTCTATCATTTATAAGGACTAAAATTGACGAGAAAAATTTGACTATATACAGAGACTGAAAAAATGTGTACATCTATAGAATATAAATAAAATAATTTTTATAAAAAATTATTCTCACTCAGTTATTGGTGAAATTAATGTTTAAACTCGAATGATAATAAGATTCTTTCATGAGATAGATGACAGACTTTCATTTTCAAATCAATACTTTCTCCCCTTTATTGTAACGAAACACAACTTAAGTAAATAAGTTTCATCCAAAAATAAACTCAAAATACTCAGAATACTTTAGTTGATCAAGCATACAGCAGTATAAATGCTTGTTCCACCTATTTGAATATAAAAATATTTTTAAAAGTATAAAGCGTAGCTTAGATCTCTTCGCCTATTTACTTTAAACAAAAATACTAGACCCTACTTTTAGTTGTGGAAAACGTTGGGCCAACTCAATTGCATGCTTTGAGTTTAACGATTGCGAATATAATTTTAGGTTTTTACCGCTCGCCGAGACGTTTCAAGTATCAAGAAACTCTTGATCTTTCTATTCCTTAAAAGAAGAAATGCGGTGTTCCCATTTTGCGTTACATAATGCAGACAAATGCGAAAAGATACGTTACTACATATATTTTTGAAGGTAAACATTACGTGTTCTTTTGCCTACAGACCCTCTGTTTAGTATTTCCCCAAGTTTTCTTGTTGTTTTTCGTGTTCTTATCAACTTCGCATTCTTTTTTTTTTCTCTCTCTTATTTCCCTTCGCCTCAGGTCCTGCCAAGAGCCATTTGCCTTCCTTGATTGTCTTTACGAGTTCCGTTGCTTATCTCGCCATGAACATATGTAAGCCTTTATATCTAAGATGCAATATTTGTTTTTTTTCGGGTATTGTTATGATTCAAAGCTAATGAAAGTGATATGAAGCGGACGATGGCGTTCTTTTTAAGTAGTCTCGGTGATGGAATTAGTTGTACTATTGCTTATTCCGATTGTTTCGAGAATCCGTAAGCCTTTATTAATAAAATAGTATCAGTTTCTTGCGATTTTATAATATATTCATCAGTAAATAACACTTTCGTGTTAGATAGGAATTATACGGAATTTTGGTTTCCTGCAATTAAATTTTGGATCTCTTTTAATTTAGTTGTTAAACCAAAATAATTTAAACCAGTGCACATTAAATTAATTTAGGAATATAGTTAAAACTTTTCACTGAAATTTAAGTTTAAAAGAATTTTAAATTTGAATTAATTCGATTTCAATTAAGAATTAAATTTTTTTCAGGAAATTAAGCCTTAAAAAGCCTTTTTTTTAGGAACTTAAGGCTAAATTTTGGGAAATTTAAAGTTTAGGTAATTATTGTCTTATGGTTTAAATCAAGAGTTTAAAAGTGAAAAAGTAGAGATGAAACGTTTTAAACTTTGAATAAACCTAAACAGACTTTTTATAACTCTTCTTTCGCTAAAACTATTAAACTCTGACCAGAATAAAAAAAAACCTTGACTGATTAAATAAATCTAAAATATTTAATTTATGCTACACGTATATATTTGCATAGTATTTTAACGCATCAAAATTAGCTAGCTATTCATCTCATTTAAAAAATTTAAATATTTGAGATTAAAAGTAAACTTTAGAAAATTAATAGATTAAAAGTAATATTTTGTATACAGTTCTTAAATATCATAACGGTGGAAAACAATCAGGAATATTACTCGTATAATTTTAAAATAAGAAGAATAGTTAGTATATATTATTCCTTTAAGTTTGAAGAAATTATCTTTTGAAATAAAAAAATATCTCAAGCTCAAAATGCTAAATTCTTAAATTAATGCGAAAGTGAACCTAAAAATTCTGAAAACAAGTATTGTGTGTGTGTGTGGTTATTAATCTAAGAAGTGTCTGTTGCAATACTTTTCACAAGGCATGAATATATTAAAAGTACATTTCAAGGTCTTATCTTCTTCATGTAAGTAAAGGATTTGTGACCCCGATGTAACCAATTTATTTTTCCTTCCTCCAAAAGAATCTACTACTGTTGTCAAGAAAACATAGATAACTCTCCGCGAAAAAAACGCTTTAAGAATCTTTCCAGATTTTCAACCCTCCTCTGTGTCAACTAATACTTATCTTTTTCTTCCATACTTCATCTGCAACATGAGTAACTCACGAGTTACACATGTAACTCTTTGATCGATATTTACTCTGAACTATAGTAGGGAAATTTTAAGCATAAAGCGATAGAAATATGTAAAGTGTATTAGTAAAAAATAATAAAATGTATTAGTAGGATACGTTTCTTATCTATTTGTACAGTAATTAATAGCTAGATTTATTATTACATTAACAAGATTCTACGAAATATTTGTACACACTTTTTATATTTCGGTAAGTTAGGATTTGGTAAAGAACTTTTTCTGTCGATAGAACAAACAAAACTTAACAATATACTGATTTATATTATTATGAAAGTGATAATGCAAATCAATAAGTATTTTAATTTCATGAGTTAGAAAAGATTAACTTATAGAATGTTAAAAAAGCGATGTTAAAAATGTAAGATCTTGAATTAATGAAACGTTAAATTAGATGAGACTAAATTTTTATCTGAGTCTCATTATAATAGGAGTAAATTGATTAAAAATGGGACATTTTGTTGTACTGATTGCTGTATATTTAACAATTTTATGAACATGGACTTGAAATAAACGTGTTATATATTTTATATATTTGTTCATTATAATCTAATAATAAATATCTAAACAGTACGATAACATCTCAAAATATTCATAATAGTAGTTACAGTGTGAGATATGACATTTAAGCATTATCATATGCATCCGTCCCACCTAAATCATATTAAATTACCTTTCTGTGGAATACAAATACCTTTTCTTGAAGGTAAACAATGGAAAAGTGAGTTAATAAATTATTCATCGTTGTCAAACTTGGAATAATAAAATCCACAAGGGATTCTAAAATTTAACAAAAAGAAGAGTACATTAATCGATAATAAATAATTTTTTTTCTTTTGACTGTTTTGCTATAAAATATTTTAAGATATTCTGAATATATATGTAATAATCCTTTTTCCTTCTTGCGCGGTTACATTTTCGAAAAAGGAAATCATATCAACCCCATTTTGAGGAGGAGAAATAAGCGGATCAATCTTATTTACTTATTCGCATGAGAAATCCGTCTTTTGACCGCCATGAATCTCTTCCTATTCTCAGCGGGAATAGAAGTGGATTTTCACAAGATCTCGAGACATCTTAAATCTATTTAAGGAGAAATAACACTTCAGTCAGTGAATAAGACTACACGAGAGATAGAAAAGCGATATAAACTCTGCAAGGATTCGCACCTTCTTTTACAGGAGAGGAATTTATATATTTTGAACTGTTTTGCTGGTTTAGCGAATGTTGTTGAAAGGAGATACTTTTTTCTTCCTCTTTTGGTAAAGCTTCTTTAGAAATTTTAACTGGAGGATGTGATGGTAGTGAGAGGTAGTCTGCGAAACCTCGATAGAGATGTCAATATTTGCAAGGGAGGACATCTTTTAAAACTTTTCTGTCCTCCCTCCCAGTCTCGCTTTCTTAAGACCTTGTGCAACGGATAAAGTTTGAAGCCGAATCCGGAAACTGTCATTGTTGCAACATTCCCGTAGTTGATAGATGGTTAAAAGCCTCTATGCCTCTGTGACAGCTATCAAAGGAAACCCCATTTGTCACATCTTAGGAGATGAAGACAGTCTATTACTGGACAAGCGAAATCTGGAACTACTGTTCTGTTATCTAGACTGTTAGGCAGCTGTCAACACGAGAGCTTATATTGGCTTTGAAACACGTCAAGTGATTTATTGGAGGGCGCTTTGATTAATTGTCGTGGGTAATTTTATTCAAAAGAAAGGCACGGGATGAAAAATATGGAACTTCTAATGCATTTTAATTTGCTAGCGATGTGCAGTTATAGTCTAGCCGTTAATGGAGATACTTCTTTTTTTCCGTTCTAGAGTGTCAATGAGAGTTGTGTTTCTTTCCCTGTATAATGATAAGCTTTTAAAAATATCTAAAAATTTAACTCACACAAGTTTAAGCATTCTTCATTCCAAAATTACTTTGACTCAAGTAATGCGGAAATGATTATATATTTTGTAGCCGATAATCTACTTAAATGTTCATTTTCAAGTGTTGCTTCAATAGTTTTTATTCCTTATTAATTGAACTAATTTTAACGCTTGCATTACGATACCTATATTTTGAGAAAAGTTAATATACAGGGAATTTATAATATTTGATGTCTAAAATCATATATATATATATATATATATATAGATAGATAGATAGATGTAACAATTAGAAAAAGTACTAACAATTCTTAAAAAGTTTTGTGTATAGAATAAAATTAATAAGAAAAGGAAAAGGAAGCATTGCTATTTATTTTTGTGTGAAAAGTAATTAAGAATACATTTTTATTCATATTAACTATTATAATTTCTTATACATATGAAACATGAAAGTAAATTATTAGATTAATTTATAAATAACTAAAATAATTTTTTAAAATAACTTAAGAAATAGTGAAAACATAAAGCAATAGAAAATAATGGCAATAATAATAATCGTTGGTGTACATTTCTCTTACATATTCTGAAGAGCAGAATAGAGTAAATTAATTGCTTGAATTGAGATGAAAAACATTTACTGACATATTCACGAATAGTCTTTATTTCAAATTCTTGAAATATTTGCTTATTAATATAACATCATTTTGTTTTTTCATTATAGTTTTCTGACCTTTTACGCAAGAGAAACACTTGTTCAGAATTATCTTGCAAATTGATTTTAAGAGAATAGAATGCATAAGGAAAATACCTGGGAATTTTAAGACAGGAAAGTGTTTTGTGTTCAATTGTAGGTTTATTTTATTTTTAACAATTTGTATTTTTTCTGAATTAAAAGTTTATTAATTGGTTCTGTTAGTTTTTAAATATGTTTGATCTAGTAAATATAAAAGTCCCTAATTGAGTTAAATATTAAAGACATTTTAAAATCAGCTGTATTTAAGGAGAAAAAATATTCTTTTTGTATTTTGACATTTTTCGCATATTTAAAATCCATTTTTTCAAAAGTATGTTGTACTAGTACCGATAACTTTTTTCCTTGTAAAGTTAAAATCCTCCTAATAGCATGACTAGCATCAAGATTTTACTGTTTGATAGAATGTTTTTTTTTTTTTTTTTTAAAAAAAATCTTAAATTTTAAGGAATAACGCTGGTAAAATATTAACAATGCAAAAATAAGCTGGAATAAAAGCATACAGACCAGAAATAATCATGGATTCGTATGTATTTTTATTCGCATTTCTAAGGAATTTACTTTTTTGCGATTATACATTTTGAAAATATTTGATAATTCTTTTATAAATACTATACGCATGGTATATACATTTTTAGAATTATTTTTAAACTAAAATGCTATTAAATTAGTTTCTTGATATATCAATCACAGTAACCTTGATATTTATTCAAAAAAATTTTAAACAAATTTTCTATAAGAATGAGGGTTGGTTTGGTTGGCTTCAAGAGGGTTATTAGCTATGGACCTCGTAATTTTGAGCCTCTGTCAAAATTAGGAGGTCCATCGAAGAGCGACGGGTTGGTCAAACGACGGGGATGACACATGAGCTGGCAATCAAACTCAGCTAACTTCCCCACCATGCCATCGGGGAGACATACGAAAAGTACCGACTGCTAGTTTGCGACCATAATCACTAGTCTGCCGCCGCAGTAAAAATAAAGGAGGCATATGAAATTTTGATTAAAAAAATAGAATTTCAGCCATTTGGGGCTTGAAGACAAAGGCATGAGAATGTATGAATTATGATTTTTAATATGTACCTCAAAAACTAGTTTTCATTACTTTTTAATTCGCTCGAGATATAAATATTAACCTCAAACTATTTCACATGTGGCAAAAATATTTTTTCTTCTTGGGGTTAGGACAGTGTGAAAGAAAATGTACTCATGATCCTAAGAATTAAGGGAAACAAATCATGAAGTTTCTGAAGACTAAAGGTTCAGAAGTTATGCTATGAGGCAAATATCAAACAGAATTAAGTATGATCCATTTCATATAAAAATGAATTAGCGTTTTGAATATAATTTCTGAGACTAATTTTTTCAATGCTTTTATGAGAATTTTTTCTTTGAGCATGATTTTACTTATTTCTCCACAGAATGCTTGTAGAAGTGTTTTTAAACCCTTGTAAGTAGCACATGTAATTAATATAAAATAGAAATTTAAAGATATTAATTATGTAACCGAATACATTTATCAATTATATTTTCTAAGGAAATAGCTTTAGTTTGTTCCTGAAGGAATATTTGATGTTCTTAACATAATACAGCTGATCTATTCTAAATTAAATACTCATTAAAGAGGAAAACTGCATTAGTAGTCAGTTTCAAACAATGAAACGACCAAAAATTGATTTTCGAGTGGAATTCCTTAAATGAAGCGCTCTCTCATTCTTTGCCGCAGAGGATTTCCCAACGTCGGAACCTCGGATAATTAAGTTGATTCTACTGTAAATGTCGCATTCATTACGACACCTTGTCTGCTAAGCTAAAATTATGAGGCCCACTTCGTGTGTGAAAATTTAGCTGGAGCAAAGTGGAGCAGAAGGACTTGAAACATGAGCTCCGAGTTTAGGGTTAATTGAGGGCCTAAGCAGAGTGACAAGGCTTCCTTATGATGGAGCACTTTTAGCTTTCAGCCCCCAAAATTGGGGCGAGACCGCTAATTGTCTTGTCAAGGAGCTAACGAGCGCCAAACTCGCTTTACGGATAAGTGTTTTAATGTTCTGACGTCCGCCGTTGATTTTAACCTTGCTCCTGGGTTAAAAAAATAAACAGGCGTCATTAAGACGGATTGTAACTAACGGGTGAAGAATTGATTTGCATTGCTTTGGCAGATATCCATTACCAGAGTGATATACTGCAGCCGATTAACAGAAGGCGGACAGGTCAATTCATTCTCTAAAATGAGGGATAGCTTTTCGAAGGGAAGTTGATTCTACAATGTTACGTTATCTGGAATTGAAATTACTTTAAATATTTGGAATAAATAGTACAAAGCCAGCATTTCTCTGGTTTAAGTGATATCTAGTAATTTAAATTATTACAACAGTTAAGATTTTATAATATTTTTATTTGAGGTTATTTAATATGTCACAATCCGAAAAAAACAAGAAGTTCATAACAAAAATAAACATATTTTTATATTAGTAAAATATAATTCTTGATTTGTCAATTTTAATAAGAATTTTAAAGGTACTTATTCATATAGAATATGAAACAATCATTCATTACTATATAAAATTATATAAAATTGACTATATTATCAAAGTATAAGCTATGAATAAAAGGTGTATATTTTAATTTAGTTTCTGCGAAATATTTAAATGTTTTTTCCTGAAAGTATCATTCGTTCAATTTAATATTGACTGATTTGATTAATATCATATATTCTATCAATATTTGTAACCTTAGTAAGCGTTGTTTAATTTAATGAAATATGAAATACTTTTTTAAATGTATGCGATGAATAGCGTGCGCGTACACACACACACACACACACACACACACACAACCTATTTACTAATTCAGCCATAACAAAACTTATGTTGAAGAGTCGCCTGTCTTAGTATTTGAATAAATATTGTTAAAAAATGCCACATGCAAGAGCCAATTTTTTTAAAAAAAAGTATTATGTAGTTAAATCATTCATATCGATGTTGAATCTAGTTCGTGTTTGGAACTTTGAAATACAATTTGAATGTTTCTTTAAAATTCTTTTTAAATTTTAATTTAATTAAATTTTGTAGATAGTGTACATAAGGTTGTTCAAGAAAGATGTATGCGATATAGCGTTCTTAATTTCATTCTTAATCTGGAGTTAATGTCATCCCCCCTAACAATAAATTGGTTGGCATTAGTATTAATATGTTTGGTGTCAGAAGAGACGATAAAATCCCCACATTTGAGAAAAATTAGTTTCGGGTGAGGTGAATTGTGTTGTGTTTTTTCGTTAGTGTTATCAATGCTTTGCCAACCTTTGTTGTTTGCTTGGAAAAGGCATTCCGGTGTGGTAGAGGGTAACACGTGCTAAAACTTTTTTGTGATTTTCGTTGTATAGTAGATGTTGTTTGATAATTTTAGTTAAATGATATTATTTAATGTGGTAGATAGTTTGAGTTAATTAGTGTTGTGTTCTATAATTGATAATTTGAGTTAATAATTCTGTGCTCTATGAGATTGATATCGTGAAGTTAATAATGCTGTGTTCTGTATATGAGCTTAATAGTGTTATATTCTGTATTAGATAATATGAGTTAAATAGAGTTGTGTTTTGTTATTCGTAATCTGAATTTAATAGTGTTGTGTTCTGTGATTGATAATTTAAATTTAATAGAGTTGTGTTCAGTGACGAGGGGGTATTTTTTTTTGAAACGATTGTTTTTTAGTGTTGGTATTGTAAATTGAGAGTGGCCATTTTTTGTGTTAAAATGAGTCTTGAATCACTAAAAAAAACAAGTTGAAACTCGTAGCAGGGGAACTAGTGCTAGATATTCCAAGAGGAGCAAAAATAATCGAGTTAAAAAGCCTAGTAGAGAGTTCAGAAATCTACAAAAATGATGCTGAATTCATACAAAATATTATTTTTGGCATTTTTGAAAAAAGAAATTAAAAAATGAAACAGAAAAATCAGAAAATGAAATAAAATTACAATTAAAGAAATTAATTAAAATTGTCTCAGTTAGAAGCAGAATTACAATTAACTAATGCTAGGAAGGAATTGCCTTTAAAATAAAATACTGAGACAGAATCCTTAAGTGAAAATATTGAAAATTTAATTAAAAGCGTTAAAACATTAGCAATTGCTGTTTCCACTGAAGCAGAATTCTTCAATTTATTTTTTCAGTCAATTGAATGGGCTTTTAGGACAAGAAAGGTACCGGAAGAGTTTATATTTAAAATCCTCTTAAACATTTCAGGTGAAAGGGTTAATAATTTATTGGTATATGTGAGCTAAGATGATATAAATGATTATAATAAGCTAAAATAAATTATTTTCAAAGAATTCCAACCAACTCCTCAAGAATGTCTAAAATATTTTCGTTCTGCGCAAAAATTGCCTTCTGAGAATTATGTGCAATTCACGTAAAAGTTAAGTGCAAATTTTGACTACGATTGTCAGATAAGAAAAGTAAATGATTTCAAATCATTATGTGCTCTTGTAGTTTCAGATAAGAGTTTTAGTGAATTAGATCACGGATTAAAGTCTCACATAGCAGTAAAACAAGGAGATATATGATTTGAACCCCAAATTATGGGACGTGAATGTGATATTTATTTATCTTCAAAGGTTAAACAAAAGCCAGACCCTTTTCTTGCGAAATAATTTTCAGGCACCGACAATAAAAGAAGCGAGGGAAATTATGTGAATAGATATTGCAGTTATAATAATAGAAGTGTTTCAAATCTATATGTGTCTGGAGTGAAAAAGATCATAGATGTAATTTGTGTAAATAATGAAAATCATTTTCTAAATTCATATCATAATTAAAAAAAAAAAAATGTGTGTATAGGAACGTGTCGAAATAGTTAAACAGAACAATCTTTATTTCAAGTGTTTTTCCGTTGAGAGCAGCGTAAATAGGTGTAAATCACGAAATTGTTTTTGTAGGAAACCACATCATGAATTAATTCATTTTACAGGAGAAAAGAGAGAAAAATTTCCACGTGTATTGAAAACGTTCCCCCTTTCGCCGAGAGCGTCGGCGAAAGGGGGAACCCTTATTTTCCCTTCTCTGCGAAACAATCCCTTATAAATTCAACAACTTTGTCCTCAGTGTCATGGTCTGAGATGCTTGCTGTTTTACTGCTAACGTGCAGTGCATATACTGGCCGAATAGATGATAAAGGAAAAATAAACAAACTAGTGAGAATTTTATGTGATAATGGCTCAGAAAAAAGTTGGTGTTCGAAATCCCTAGCAAACTGCCTTAAATTAAAACCAGTTAGAGTAGAAAGATTATCAGTTTGTTCTTTTGTCTCAACAAAGCCCACTGAGGAATCATACAACATAGTAGAGTTAAAATTAACTAATAGTTATAATCCTTATCAATCTATTTAAATTGAAGTATTAGTTACAGACACTATTACTGCTGCTCCTGTTTCTGGCCCAAATGTTGAAGTGCAAAATATTATGCGATCTTGTGGATTAGATTTAGCTGATTGTTGAGAAGATGATATAAATATTGAAATATTATTAAGAACAGATGTTTTCTGCCAGATTATTGAAGCAACTTCTTTCGAAAGGATAGATCAGCGAATTACTTGTTTACCAACGATATTCGCTTTTGCCTTACAAGGAAGTCAAGAGGAATTGAAGTCTAGAGTTAAAAATACAGTATCAACGAATCTTTGTACAATTTTTTTAAGATGTGAGCAAGCTCGAAGATTTAGGAATTAAAGATAAAGGAGAGTTAAATGTAGTTGATAAATCCTTAATAGATCAATTTGAGAGAAATTTAAAATTGATGAATGATAGATATGAAACGGATTTAGTGAAGAAGTTTAGTTATGAGGAATTGGAAACAATTATTTTTTAACTAAAAGGTGGTTTGATGAATTACAAAAAAAAGTTTTTCTAAAAAAGATTGTGTTAAGTGGTATAACGCAAATGAAATTTTAAGTAACCTTAATATTCTGAGATATTGTTTTCCAGAGTGTGAAAATCATAAAGTAGAAGTACATGTGTTTTGCGACGTTTCACTAAGTGCTTGCGGAGCAGTGGTTTACTTTAAATTCTGTGGAATTGGTGATAATTATAGAGCATTTTTTGCAATATTGAAGAGCAGAGAAGTGCCGTTACCGGCTGTTAATCCTACCGCTTTTGGAGCTGGTGGCTAAGACGATAGGTGTTAGTGTTGAGATTGAATTTAAGAATATTTTCGAGGATGAAATAGGAAAAATAGCATTTTGTGTATGTGTGTGGAGCTATTTCTCTATTGCTTTACATTGGGTGAAGGGGAGTGAGAATTTGTCTAAACAGTTGGTAAAAGCGTCGCAAGAGATAGGTAGAGTAGATATACAAAGGGAGAAGAGGAAGGACCATGTTATATAAAAGTTTGGTTACTGAATTGGAGTTAGATGAGCAGTTTTGTAATAAGTTTTCAGTTTGGAGTAATTTACAGAGAGTTGTTGCATGGTATTTTAGGTTTATTAGCATTGCTGGAGGGGACGATATTTTGACTCCATTCTTCTTAGATATAATTAAATTTAAAGAGTTGCTTGAATTAATAATTAAAGGAAGAAATACTTTAAATACACAATATTTGCATACATACAAGCTTTTAATGGAAGAAATTGATCGTATTCTGTTACTCGGAATCGGAAAAAAATGGGATAATCAAATTGTGTACACCTGGAAGAAGCCTCGCTTGAAAGTTAAAATTCGCATTTCACTTGATGAACATCCCGATTACAATTTTGTGGTGAAGCTGTTGGGTCTTAAAAGTAGTTTTCTGCAGCATTTGCAGATATCTACATTATCCATAAGGACTGTTTTAGGACGTGGATTTATGAGAGACAAGAGAAAAGTTGAAGTGAACCAGAGGGATCCCAAGTATACTCACTTGAGTGAGGACTTACAAGTTAAAGTGTCTGCTTATGTATCTTCAGTTCATGCCTGTATAACAATATCCATTGCTTCTTCGAAACTACAGAAACAGAGCTTCTTAGTTCCTAATATGACGGAATGTGCCCATACCGCTAGCATGCCACCAAAAACTGTCTTTGGTGAAACGAAGAGACGAATCCATAAATTGGTCAGACTTTCTGTGAACGATTGATTTATTCCATTTATTTTCGTTTGATATTTCACTGATATATGAAAATTTGTGTGCTATTGTATTATAATTAGATATATTATATTTTTTAGTACTGTGTGCTTAGTTATATTTGTAATTCGATTGATAACGTGGTCATGGGGGCCCAGTATGCTACGACCCACAGGGTATTGTGACTAACCAATCTGATAAGAATGTTTACAGCTATAGATGGTGCTGTTAACTTTGTTAGAAGTAAGATAAGAAATTTTGTAGATAGTGTATATAAAGTTGTTCAATAAAGATATTGTATGCAATATAGCGCTCTTAATTTCACTCTTAATCAGAAGTTAATGTCATTCCTCCTAACAATAAATTGGTTGGCTTTAGCATTAACAGTTGGTTTGTGTTAGAAAAATTTGGAAATGAAATTTTTTAAAATGAATAAAGCTGATCGCGTAAGTTTGCTGATATATAACAATGTAACTTTAACCTTTATACCTTCAATGGTCAAATATTTCATTCAATTTTATTTCTTTTTGTTCTAGTCCTAACAAAACTTTTTCTCTTTTGTTCTGAATTCAAAAGCCTCCATTCCATCACGTTTTCTATTTCCCTGTCTTTAAGTAAAATTCTATTTGAACCTTCCAAAATTCTGACTTCTATTTGTTTGAATAGGTAAATAGTAATAAGATAAAAGTCAAGAAAGGAGGGGCTCTTAATATTAGAAGAACTTAAATAGAATTTTTTTTCTTTCCAATATTGGATAAAAAACGATTTCTGCACGATTTTTCCAATATTTTTTGCAATTATGAATGATTTTTAATTGGAAAAAATATTAATAATAATAAGATGTTTTGTTTCCAATGTAATTCAATGGTTTTTTCTTGCAAGAATTCTTTTCCTTAATATTTCCTAATATTTTGGGATACCTAATACATATCTATGTTCAGAAAACTTGCAACTTACCATTTTTACAGTTACTTTATGAGTTATAATACTTTCAATATATTATTATATTAACTAATAACTAAAAATTGATCTTTCATAAGGTACATTCGAATTCCATTGTACAATATTTATTTATTAATTTTATATATTTTCCACGTGTCAGCACATTCACGGGTTACATTATAAAATTGTAATGTTATATGAAAACATGAACCTATGATGTTTTTTTTTTATCGCATCGCATATAATATTGCAGTTAGTAATAGAATGAAGGATTTTGATACATAAGGTTTAATTTAAAACTGTCATTTTTAGTATTTACGAAATCTTGCAATTTTTGTCTATTATGAAATATGTGGACATACTGGTTCTTTGTACTTATTCAAGTGTACAACATGCAATTTTTTTCTTAAGCTTAATTCTTATATGAAATTAGTTATAACTATATACACAGCAATACTAATACATCACAGAAGAAGCTAGAAACAATTGGAAAATTTGTTTGAGATTTATATGAAATGTAAGACCAATTTCACTTTCATATTTACTTAATAATAAAAAGAACTATATAATTTATTTATTTCTATTTTGTTGCAAACACATTTGAATAGTTTAAATGAAAATTATCTGTAAAATGAATTATAATGAACATTTTGTTATCAAGAATTCAATATTTCTTTCATCATAACTAAAAACTAAACGAATAATTTTTGTTAAATATTGAAATAATTTCAGAAAATAAAATATTAGACTTGAATTTATTTTGTTCATAAAATTAAGAAGACACAGTTAAAAACTGATATCTTGTAAATGAAAGAGAGAAAGATTGACTAAATTACCCTTTATTATATATCCCTTATCTAGAGTATAATTGATGAATAAAAATTGTTTTATTCCTTATCTTTTCAAATCATCACTTGTGTAATGAAATTGTAATGAAAATGAATCCAAATGTTTTGGGCATTATTCGAAGACTATAAAAACATTGAAAACTATATTAACTATAGTAGAATTATTTTCTAAAAATTTGCTAATTTTAAATATTACTTAAATGCGTGTTTTTAAGTTAATTGATTTCACATGTTGTGACGGCTCTATCCGCGATCTTGTCTCTAACAGTCCTTTTGGGGAATTTTCAGGTCTTAGAAATTATTTTTATTAGAAAGCTTCCTCCGAAGAAGAGAACGTGATTATGCAAATGAAGACTGATACATGTAGTATAAGCTTTCAAGAAAGAGAGAGGAGAGGAAAGATAGGATAGTTTTGTAGCTGAGCAGTAAATAAACTGAGTATTTTAGAAATGTCAACCCTTCCTTCCAACCCCACACCCTTACAATGTTTTTAATTACATAATTTCAAGTGCCTAAAATGAAATTAAAAAAGCAAATTATAAGAGCTCTAAAAATGCACTTAAAAGTGCAAAATTGTGCTGCCGATATCTTGACCTTTCCCATAATATAAAATACGTACAATTTTTTTTTTGTATTTAATACCTATTCTGTGGAGGGGTGTTAGCTCAAAAAGTAAAAAAAAAAGATTCTGATAAATAAGAAATTATTATACTTATTTGTTAAAAACTTTAGTATTTTTATAGGTAGAATAACCGATAATTTTAAGCAGATGGTAAGCATAGTGATATAGCTGATCCTTTTTTCAATTTAGATTACTGAGTTTTGTTTGGTTCTTATATTGTCCTCGTAATAAAACAGATAAAGAGAGAGTGTTCTTATTTGCTTTTGTCTAGACACATAAAGACATTATATTTTGAGCAAGAAAAGTGAGTCATTATCCTTAATTTATTCCAAGGGGTTAGGATAAGATTATTCTATTTAAATATTTTGCAACACAAAAAAAACCACAGATATATTGAATTAAAATATTGGTAAATGATGCAGTACATCTTTGATACCGCATCAAAATCTTAATGATGGTATAATATGTGAAATATGCAAACTGAGGGGAAAACGCGTTAGTTGCTCTTTATATTAGAGTGAAAGTGAAGAGCTAGAGTGGTATAAAGTTAAGGAGAAAGGTACTGTATAGGGATTTAGCAATTTTTCTTTATATTAAATAAATTTAAATTAATAAAGGAAGATAATAGATTAATAAAGAATATTTTTTATTGACAATTACATTTGAATAAAAAAAAAATTCTATATTATTTAAGAGACAAAAATAATGCCAAAATTACAAAAAAAAAAATGTTTTTAATGAAAAATTACTATAAGCATTTATCTATCACTAGCTACATAAATTTCTCAAATACAACTCCTTTTTAGTCACCTAGTATCTTTTTGTGTTAAGGATTTTGTTACTTTCCTATGACTTTTCGTATTCAGTGCACGAATTTGTCTTATAGTAATTTTTCTTTATATTCAAAAGGTCAGTTGAAATTAAAATTTAGTTTTAAAGCCATAAAATTTGAAAATTCCATATCTTATATTAAATAATAAAAAAGCCATTAACGGGTTAGACTGTGTTGATTGATTGTTGAAAAAGGTTCACAATTGAATAAAGTACTTTGAATAAGATTACAACAAAAGGTTAAGTTTTTTGTTCTATTAGTGTTGTAATTAAATTAACTGAAATGGAATTTTTTCTTATTTTTAGCATTAATATAAGCCAAAATTATATAAAATAGTATTTTACAATTTAACTCCCAAGTGGCAGTTAAATACATATTAAAATCAACAAAAACGTTTAACAATTCAAAATAGCTAAAAGTTTTGAGTATGACACAACCACACATTAAAATATTTGTACTGAGTTTCAGGAAAATCAAGCTCAAATAAGAGATTTTAGCCTTTTGTATTCCTTAAAAATTATGATGAGATCATAGATCATAAGTAAAATAAGCATAAAGCTAAAAGTTAAAACATTAGTTATAGTTATTTCTTAAACATTATTGTTAAAACATTAGTTATTGTTTATTCTGTACACTTTTTTAAATAGTAATGTTTCAAAAAATACATTTCATTTATTCAGGACTTATTCTTGCAGCATAAATAAATATTGAAAAATAATATAACTTAATAAATAAAAAATTCTGCTATAGGATATCTCATTTTTCCTGTTAATTTAATTTTTTTATTGTTATTAAACCATATTATCCAAGAAATTTATTTTTGATTGTTGCTTAATTCATTGATTGATTACGTGATCAGATATTTCTTATAAAAACTGCTTCTATACAGTCATATTTAAATAAAAGAATCTGTAAAAACAAACACAATCATTAAGAAAGGTAAAAGGTTATGCACAAAAAATTCAGTGTTTAAACATGAAAAAATTCCGTAATGATTCATAGGTATTAAATGATCAATGTATAGGTTTATTTTCGAATGAACTAATTAAAATGTACATTTTTATAAGGAAATATATCTTTAAACATTTTTTATTAAGATGAATTTTCATTATGTTTAACAAACTTAGTTTTTTGCTAATTATATTTAATATTGAAAGTAGTGAGTGGAAAAAAGATACCCCTGTTGGAAATAAATCATATTTATCAGCCAGAGTAAGTTACTCATAAATTACCGTTAAAGTTTTAATGATTATTCAACAACGAGTTGCAAGTCCAGTCAGTGTTGATATACTTCATTCTTTCTAGAATGAGTAATAACTTAATGTAACTTTAATTACTGTATCTATTTTATTTTTTCATACTATACATTTGTATCAAATATAAATATACATCTATAATTTCATAATAGATAATATAGCACACTTGTAACAATAAATTTGAAATGAAGCAAGATAAATAAGCATATCCCAAATAGAATGACATAACAATGCCTGCTTGCGATGCAATCTGTCTATCAGAACATTTATCTCCCTTAATGGTCGAAAGGAAATTGTGACCTGAAAGGTTAACGTACGGATAATTATTTATTGAAATAACTTCTTTCTGTTCCAGAAAAAAAATTAACAGGAATATATAGTTTGAATAAATTAATGTTGTTTAATTATTAATAAAAATTGCAATATTTATAATTTATCTTTTTAATTAATGACATATTTCTGTGTTTATAAGAAATCTATGGAACTTTAAATATATTTTAAATCTACTTATTTTTTCTGTTTGATATATAACACAGATTACTTTTAGGAAGTTGATTAATATGGGCTGTTCAATGTAAGTTTCTGCTAAATATTTCATAGGAAAAATAAATGTCATATAAATCAATTAGCATCAGATCGACTTTATAAAGGAGAAAATCTATCGAATTGGAGTAGGACTTGGAAAGTCAAGTCATTTGAGATTATATAAATGATTAATATGTGTAGTGTTTTTAATGTAATTGAAACGAATAAAATAGAAAATGCATGTAACTCTGTAAAAATTAAAATCTGCAAAATTGTTTTGTGATTTTGATTTGGTTTCAATTTTTCCCAGGTGTATTTATTTAAATGAATAAAATAATTTTGTCTAAGATATACCATAATTTAATGAGGGTACGATAAAAAAAGAAAACCAATAATTAAGATTGTTAAATAGTTTATAGTAATTAAGTAACTTGACATAAAATATACTTATCATAATTTCTTAAAAGATTTTATATGAAGAATGGTTTTATAGTTAGTAAAGAATTTTCACTTGATAATAATTCGATATAAAAACCAACGTTTTTAAAAACAACGTTTTTATATGGTGGCAAAGTTTATTAGAGAAAATTATTGAAATATTAGTTAAAACTGTTAGTTATTTTTAACTTTAAAATTCACTTAAAAAGAGACATTTGTGACAGTATTAAGAAATTCATAATACTCATAAATTCAAAACATGCATTTGAAAGTTTGTAAGTCATTCTATTAAAAAAAGAATGGGAACCAGAATTCAGAAAAAATTATTGTGATAAGACATGGCGCCAAATATTGGAAACATTCTTTCTTGCGAATGATTACTGACTAAAAGTCAGCAACCCTTACTATCTCGGAGATAGTAAAGGGGAGATAGTATCTCCCCTTTGTGAGTACGAAAGGTTTACGATACCGCATGCTGCGTGGGGAGTGCCCGGTGCTCCCAGAGGGGGAAAGAAATTTTTTCCTCAATCTTAAAAGCGCCTAGAGGAAAGAATATTTTGACTTATTAAAATTATTGAAATATTAGTTAAAACTTGTCGCAAACGTATAAATGTTGCATTGTTAGGCGAGTACGAACGATTCCCAAAATTTCAAAGCTCTAGCTTGATGGGAAGTTGGTTAAATTAACGATCGAAAATTTGATGACACACACACACTCACACACACACACCAAGTGAAATTCAGAAAAACGTTGTAAAAACAACTAATAGTTATGTATTCAAAATATATCATTCCTGTTACATTTTAAGCTAGATGCCTTTAAGATTATAATTTCCCTAATTTTTTTAAAAAAATCTATATAATTTCTTAACCTAGATTTAAAAAAAATGTTATCTTGTAACGTCTTAAAAAACTGAAATTTTTTTGTATAAATTTACCATGCTTGTGTTTTTATTTAATTGAAATGCATGTAATTATACACTTGAAAATAAAATTAATGTTTAGTTTTTGTCTAAAATACTCTCCAAACAAAATTAAAATACAACAAAGTTAAATTAGAATCCCTTTACAATTGTTTACTGTGAGATAGATAATTTTATAAAATATGAATGGACTAATATAGCATAAGAATTAAAAACTTAAAAAAGTACTAATTTGCAAAGTTGAGTATTAGTTTATTTTTGGATTTCATTGTTTTATATATATATATATATTTACAATGTATGGCAAAAATTTAAGAAATAAGAGTAAAAGTGATAAAAAGAGCTTTTAAAAATTAACTGAGTTTTATGATAATGATCCTATCAGTAATGAAAATCGAAGAGGGATTATTTTACCTTTTAAAATTTCTATTTTCTATAAACACATTGATACATTCCATATTTTCATAAGTATAGTTCGCTTGCTAATCTTACGAAGAAGATGAGTTAAATTACCAAGCGTTTGCTAAATTTTAGAAAGAAATTTCTCACACATATTTAGCTTTATGATATAAAAATCTTATTTTTAGTGTAGTGATGGAAATTTAAAATTCAAAATAGTGCACAGCAGTTAAAAACTTAAAAAAGTTTTTAAAATTAAACTAGATAAAAAAGGTAACGTTTTTTAAAATTAAACTTGAAAATAGGGTAACGTTTTAAATAAATGTCTTAAAAAATAAGAATTTTGAGACATTTTTCGTTGGATTTAACTTTTTCGTAGTTTTTAAGGTTGCAATATTTCATACTAATATTTGGTTAAATTGGCTTTTATCGGAACTATAATGATACCTTATCAAAAAACTTTCTTTAGCGAAGTTAATTTTCTTTTACATATATTTTATTACATATTTTATTTTTTCTTTCTGATTACTAGCCTAACACACTTGAGTATCTAGAAATGGGTGTAGTTTTTTTAAAAAAATATTTTGTATTCTCCTCAATTTTTGAGAACACATATGCCTCTTCTTCGAATTTGTTCCTATCTATCGCAAATATATAACTCTGTAGAACTAAATATAAATAGAATATATTTGGGAAAAAATGTAATATGCGTGAGGTATTTTCTTATACATGATTTTACTAAGGATAAGAATATTGGACAAACTGGATATATATAGGTATCTGATCACAAGGAATGTGATATACTACTCTTTCTCTCTCTCTCTCTCTTTGGTATGGAATACATTACTTCTTATAAGAGTTTTCAACGAAGAATGTACCACGAGACAACATTTTTTTCGCATTATTTCTTCATAATATCGGTTCTTTGTGATCAGATATCTATACATATCCAGTTTGTCCAACATTCTTATTCTTAGTAAAGTCATGTTATTAGAAAATACCACGCACAAATTAGGTTTCCGCTCAAATATAGTGCGTTTATATAGCATGTTGTTCTCTTACTAAAATAAACTAAAACTAATGGGTAGGTAGGAAAGGTAAAAAGACACTTGAAAAATAATTATTATTATGAGAAAATTTACCAATACTGGGTTTTATTTCAAAGAATGCTAAAGTATCTTTGAAACATATAAAATACGATTGATTCTTCTACATTTTCACCTAGCTGCATCTCTACTATGCTATGCACCTGTATCTAAATATATTCTTTTGAATTTTAAATTTACAAGTTATTGTAAACATTTTACACACAAAAAATAAGCGTAAAATGTTTTAGCTTGTTTTGTTCCTTATACAACATATGTAATGTGTGAAAAATTATTAAATCAATTAATTATCCAAGTAACTATACATACTTGGTTTAAACTTAAAAAAATGAAAAGAATATGAACGATGATATAATATTTCTTCGAACGAATTTTCTAAGCTAGAGAAGTGGGAAAATTACAATTAATGTTTTAAGTTATATTTTTACATATTAACTAACTAACTACGTTATGAAAATAATAAAAATATTAATTTTAGATCAGAAGCCTGATCATTTTTGTTTGATGGCACTATGAAAGGTTGATCAAGCAAATGATGAAAACTATTTTGAAATATTCGATATTTCACTGAAATTAAAATTCACAATTTTTCTTTTGAAATAAAATTCACTTAATTTATAATTAATTTTTATAATTGAGTTTTTGAATAAGAATTTTGTAATTTAACTTCACAGATATTTCACATTAAAAAAAAACCTATGAAGACATTTTAAGCATCACTTTAGTGTAGCAATCATACAATTTCACTTCAAATAACTATAGGTCTAAAGTATTATAAAATATTTTACCGAAAAACTTTTCTATATAGCTAGGAATAATAAACGAGGATTAATAAAAATAAGGCATTCATAATGTATTGCCTAATGGAAATATGTTTCTCTATCCAAATTGATATTTACGTTAACAGAAATTAAGTCATGGAGCATTTTGAGTCGATTTAGTGTTTCATGGATTTGTTTCGAAAACTATATCTGTTATTTAAGAATTCTGAGAATGATTAACTGAAATTTGATAACTTGGGTGCATTATATTCTAACAGATTTTCTTATGTTAAGTATCTGAGTTTGCATGAATTTTTATTAGTGTTAGCCGATCTAAAGGTTTTATATCCTTATTTTTAAATATCTTTTATTTATTTTTAAATAGTTTATCTTGAATACCAATTCTCTAAGAAGGATTTTAAATTAATTAAGTATTCATACTGCAGTTCTTATTATTTCATGAAATACTGACCTGATTTGAAATTCTTTCATTATACATATTTTGGCATGTTAATATAAAATTAAGATCAAGCATATAGTAAATAATTTAATTTTAGCCACGTGATTTCAAATGTTTTCACGTATTACTTATAATTAAGACATATTAAATTCTGTTTAAAATAATTATTTAAAACATATTTAACAATCAAACATATATATTTTTTTCTACGCCCAGATAACAAAATACAGAAGCTCTTCAAACTTATAACGTTGACTTTGTTCTGATATGATCATAATTACACATATTTAAAGCAATACAGCATCAAATTGCATTAAAATAAGCATGCATGCATTTTTTAACTTTTAAAAAGGAGTTTATACATTTTTAAGGAATTCTTATTTTTTACGCAGTTCTTGTTATTCTGTAAATAATGCACGGAAGGAAAATATACAGATTAAATATTAATTAAAATAGAAAATTCTTACTTTTTGGATGAAATATCATTCCTGGTTTGTTTCGATTAAATTTTTCTTATCTTTTAATGCGAACATAATTAAATTAATTAATTTGATGAAACTCGTCAGAGATAGCAATATAGTATACCTGGTAACAAACATATTTTCTAAGAACTCTAGTGTAGGAAATATATGGGTTTATGTAACTAAGAAAAGCTTGCAAATAATACAAAAGTAACTTAATGCATAAACAAATAAAGCTATTCCTCCATTTTTTGAAAATAAGGTTCGAAACATTTTCTCTAACACTCATCTTACTTCATGCAATGTTCTCGTAGTCCGTTTCAGCCACAGAGAAAGCAAGTATTACCCTTTACATTCTATCGCTTGAAGCGAATATGATTTGCATATGAAATGAAGCATAAGAAATGGTTAAGGAGCTTATATGCAGGCACAAAAGCTGAAGAACAGCTGCAAATTAAGAAATAAAGATGCGTTTCGAATCAAAAATTCAGATCCTCTTAGGCTATTATTTTGTTTAGAATGGGTGATTCAACTTCAAGTAGAAGACATGCAAATATTTTTATACAGCTTTTGAAGCTGTTGTGAAGGCCAAGATGTGAAGTTTTAAATGCTTCGAAGGAAACTTTGAAGACCATTGAGAAAAATAATACCCCGATTGAAATTCGTAATGTGCATTATTTAGTGGCTAATAGAGTAAAGAAGGATCGTAACTTGAACATTATGAATAACAAGGTAATAAAAAAAGAAATAATGTGCATGGTAGTAGAAAAGTATTAAATAATTACAACTTTTAAGCTACGGATATTGAAATGTTTATAAAAAATGAGAACATGTAACACATTTATAATAAAAGATGAAACTGTTTAGAAGAAACGATTGTAATTTTCAATCAAAATTTCGCATATGTAATTCTTAAATGTGACAAAAGCAAAAAATAATGCCTATTTCTTGAGGGAAAAAGTGGTGGAAACATAATATACATTAAAATATAGTGCGGACTGCAGTATTATAAATTTCAAGATTAAACAGACCTTAAATCGATCTGCAAATTATATTTGAAAAAGGAATTAGAAAGTAAACAATGATCCAAGCACAAGATTTTTTCGGACATTTTAAATCAATCTAGCCTGCACAAATGTACTTTTATGCATTCAAAAATTTAAAATAAATTTGTTGTAAGAAGGATAAGAATGTTAAAATGAAGGATCTCATTCATTTGATTAGGAAAGTTTAATTCCCTCCGAATTTTATAATTGTTTATCATGAATTAAAAGACGTAAATCTGTTGCAAGGAAATGATAGTCATACTTTTACATTCTATAAGTGAAGCACTGATAGATAATAAAAGTATTGCATGTATCAATCTATTGAAAGATAAGCCATTTTGACTTATTAATGTGTTTCCTTCTATTATTTTTTTACTTTATGAAGAAAGCATTAAAACCAAAACTCTTTCGGAATGCTTCAAGAGTTGTATTCATCACTTAAATTTTTATGACTCATATGTAATAGTATTGTCATTTGAACAATAATTTATAGAAAAATTAGATAATTCTTTTCTGAAAAAATAGTATTTAGTACTATCTTCTTTTTAATATAAAACCATGGCTTTTTTTTTTATCGAATCATGAACTCTAGATTGACTAGTAAACAATATTATCATTTTGTCCATGCCCCCGGTGCTTTCAGGTTTCATTTAACAATTAAATAAGAAACACTAATAGATAATAATAGGAACTTTTAACTTACAGAGCAAACAAATATTTCATGAAAATTATAGGAAAATATTCAGTTATAGATAATGTAAAACTCCTACTCTTGTTCTGACCTTTTCTGGGGATGCAACCACGGTTGAAGCAGAAACAACGGTCATCCTATTCTGTACACTTTGAAAAACTGTGGAGCAGGGTAGCATTTTCCAATATTTCTGGGATATTGATCTTTTACTGGGGGATTTCTAACATACTAAAGGGTTGCATTCTCCTACACACAGTGTATTGGCACTAGGAGTTTCAAATTATCTGACAGCTTAATGGTCGAAAGGAGAGACGAGGTCGCACCCACATCAGAGATAGATAATGGCAATAGACACTGTGAAAATACCAGCTATTGAGTGAGAGAACACCCTATTAGCGTTGATTCAGGGGGACTTTCTCAGTGTACCTGAATATCAAACGACAGTCAGTTGTAAACTATAAAGTAATATCGTCGGTGAATTTATTTGTAATGCCTCATATTTTAACAGTAACATATTTGTTACTCTAGATGAACGCTTTACGAATGTTTATAATCTAAAGAATTTGGAAGTGATAGAATTAAATTTATTTTTTAAAACGAAAAATTTTAGAGCATTTTTTATGAGAAAATAGATATTATACCAGCTTCATAGAAACTTTTTGTCATTAGGATAATTGAAAATATTATTAAGAGTTCGTAAAATCAAAAGATATCTTAAAATATTTTTCACAAAATGTAGACCATCTGTAAGAATTACATTACTCTACAGATAATGATTCTTGACTTGATAATTTTTTCCTCAAATGATGAATTTCTTTTAATATCCGGTTAACGGTTTTTTTTTTTATTTTTTTTTTTCATTTTTAAATAGTAATTTTTTTTTGCATTTTGGAATCTCTTGATGAGTGCCCGTAATATAGGTTAAATATTGAAATGAAGTAAAGTGAGAGAGATTTCATTTCCTTTCGAATTCATTTTACCGATTTAAAAAAGGTAACAAATATATATAGCGATACGAAAAAGAATAAACTTAGTTACTGTGATGAAGTCCGAAAATACTCTAAATAAAAATTAGAGATCGAAAAGAACCATACTAGTTCGACTTTCTTACACTTCTTAAGTAACCTTAGGGCTAGTCAATGAAATTAGGTCTTCTGAGTATATATTAGTTGGAAAAAAGACAGAAATAACGAGGCTTCTTTTTTAATAGAGGAAATAAGATAAAAAGAAAGAAAAATGTCAGAGTTGCATTGAACAAAACTGCATATTTTTGGTGGAAAGAGTAGGCATGATCAAGTCCTCTTATGATTTCGAGTCATTTTCTCGATCGAATTATGTCTTATTTGATTTGATTTTCTGGAATAAACCATTCAAACAGAACTCCTGATCAAATTTCCAATTCATATTGTAAAAATTATTTTCTTTAAATATGCGATCAACGTACAAGCTGAGAGTGAGTTTTTCGAAAAAAAAAAATGTTCGATTTATGGAACATACTCGTATTTTAAAAGTTTTTGATTTATGATTAAAAAAAAGATCAGAATAGACTTAATAATATAATTCAGATAATTCGCTTCAGGAGAAATATAATGGCTCACATTATGAATATTAAAATATATTATTAAAAAAATTAGGTTTTTCAACCTTGTAAATCAAAACAAATGCATATTAATCGTTAACTGAAAGAAAGTAGAACGGAAGGTTTGGTTGATTTTACGAACGGCACACTGGAAGTAACACGAGGGCATTGGCGACAGACCTATTAATTTTGAACCTCGCTCAAGTGACGAGGATGATTCCTGAGTTGGCACCCCCTCTCCTAACTTCTACACCACGCCAACTGGAAGATTTTGAGCTTCTATAGATTTAACGTGCATCCTCCCGCCTACACTACGGGTCTTTCGTGGCATCAAGGCTCAAACCTACGCTCGACGAAATCCACCGGTCCGAATTCGTGACCATGTCAACTAGGTTACCGCGGTCACAGAAATGAAAAGGAATCGGAGCTTTTGATTTTTATCAAAGAATATGAAATCAATAAAAAATCACAAACACCCATTTTAATTGCTTGACTAAAATGTATCTGGCATGTATCAGGTAATTTATGATATTTTTTACATTGTAATATTACTTGAAAGGAAGTCAAAGGAAGGGCGTCGTATATAACACATTCGAATTCGACGTATTGATTATTTTATTTGAACGGATACTTCATGAGCTCGTAATGATAAATTGCAAAGATATGTTCTTTCAACTGCTTGATAAGACATGATTAAGTACTGTAAAAAATGAGGGTTAGATAATTCTTGCAAAGAGCAATAATAATTCATTTATTTTTACATGTGGAATATGTGATAATGAATATTGGAAAATGGGGGAAAAAAAAGTTTCTTTGAAAAGGTACTTAGAATACATTAATTAAAAAATTAGAATGTAGATATGAAATATTGCTTCAAGAGCAAAAAAGAAATAATTCTGAGATTGCTTTATTTTGCAATCAACATGCGATATAAAATATATAATTTAAATCTTTTTCATAATTTGTAAGGTCTTTTAATTTTAGAAGCTTTTTATCTATTTCAGCTACGACAAGTATAAACTGATTTTTCTGTATTTTATAATTCAAATTATAATGCTCAACATTAGTTTCATATTTTCGTATTTAGATCTCTTTAATCAAACTATATATAAAAGATTTAAATTGGCAGTTTGAGTAAATTAACTATGTAACTTTTTCAATAATGATTTATTATATAACTAATTGAAATACTAACATGATTGTAATAATTCTAATATATATATATATATATATATATATATATATATATATATATAT
>BMAW01039545.1:189297-203132 GCA_019974015.1 Nephila pilipes | reverse complement strand
ATATATATATATATATATATATATATATATATATATATATATATATGATATTTCATACTACATAAATAACTTATGTATTCATTTAAAAATATCATATTATAAAATATGTTATTGAATGAAACCAGTTTTTATTAGTTCTGAGTCATTGCAAAAATCTATAATTGAAAGCTTAAAAACACATATTTTTGAGTTTTACAAACTAGATAATTTGATGAAACTAGGCAGAATTATTACCAGTTACAATATTTCTAAGATTGAAATAATCTTATAACTAGAATTTAGTATGTATGCCTTTGTTTTTACTCCTTTCTGAAGAAAGGGTATCGCTTTTAAAACAAGTAAAATTTAACGGAGAATATTTATGTAGAAATCAGTTTTTATTTAACTTTATTATAAGCATATAACGACTACAAGAAATAATTTCAGTGTGACTGAAATTTTGTATATTTTTTTGTGAGAAATTTTGCTTCTATAGCATATATCAAATTTCTCCTGGCTTCTCATAAAATAGCATATTTTATTGTGAATTTTCTTCTCCAATTAATGATATCTCTAACATATTTGATTTAATAAATATATATCTAAGATGAACGTACGGTGACTAATTTTAAACATTTATAATACTTTGATGCTGTTTATTGCTTTTATACTTCGTTAAGAAAAAAAAAAAAAAGTTCTAATACAAAATATTTACTGTTCAGAAAATAACACGGTATTGAGAATTAGTAAAAGAAATAATTTTTTTTAAAAATTCTTTTTTATCTATTTCTTGGTACTGAAGTTAATATAATCCTTGTATTATTTTGTACTGTTGCACCTTTTCGATTGTGCAGTGTGCTTTTAATATATAAAAGAACAGGTGAATATTATTCCTTCAGGTATTCAATTATGAAAACAGTATGTAATTTGAGCATATGCTCTCAAAGAAATTTAATTTAGAGTATGGAATAACGTATACATTATATGCACAAGTATGAGAACGCAGAAGAGAACGTATGAGAAGAAGAGAACGCAGTTCATTTTTGAGTTAGAAAAAAATAATAACATGCCAAATATTTGATGCAAAATTAAAAGCATTATACTTTAATTCTTTTTTTTTATCTAAATTGCTTATTCATAGAAACTTGTTTTTCGTATTTGATTGTCCTAAATAAGGATTTTATAATAAAGAGAACTTAGATTTAAATCAGCAAATACGAAATATTTGAATAACAGGATATATCTTTTAAAATGCTTTGAATTAATAAGTTCTTTGAAGGAGATAGACATAATATTTACGTTATATTATAAAATGTAACTAAATCTGATTTTTCACCCAAGAAAATTTCTTAAGATAAACATAATTTTCAAGGAGCATTGATAATCTTCTCATTATTTATAAGTATTATTCACGACAGAATACATAAAAGAAGCTTTTCACGTTTTTAATGGATACTATAATAAAATATAGAAGAGGAAATTTATTATTTTTTCCCTTTCCAAATTTAAAATCCTCAATTTTTATTTTAATGGTTTTTCTCTGCACTTTTCTGTTCTTTTCTTATTTATGAATCATATTTAGGTGTAGAATTTTTTTATACGAGAGCGTAATATAATTATTTTTAACTCCGGCATATATATATATATATACGCTGGAAATGATATGTTTTGAGGAATAAAGAATGTTTTACCATTTCTTAGCCACAACTGTTTGATCCAATACATATTTCTATTAAAATTCAATACCTTTTATTCAGCAATGCCTTGGAATTCTTTATAAATGTCTAAATGCTGTTTACATTTTCATCGGAAACAAATACATTTTATTACTTTTTTTTTTGATTCCTTGAAGTAGGAATGTACTACTTTAAAAGCAGTATTGTTCTTTATCACTATGGTTTTCAAATGTTTTTCATCAGTTTGTTACAACTTTTGCTTATCACAGGTAATTCTTTTATACAAAAGTGATCTATATTCAATCCCATAAATGACTTACATTATTATATGTACCTTTCTTAATAAATGTTATAAGTGACAAATGTATCTTTAACAAAAGTAAGACAGGTTTTTTAAAATTTTAAATTCAACATTTCATTAATTTATGCAAAAATAAACATGAGAAGGGAATTATTTAAATAAATAATGGTATATTATACTCAGAAGTCTTTCATCAGTAATTGCAGCAAATAATAATAATAAACAAGTAAGATTAAAAAGGAAAATATATTAGAAACGCATTAAAATGTTAAAGACATGAAAAAAAGTAAGATTCAATCACTACCGATTCTTTTCATTTTTAGTATTATTAAGCCTAATCTTAAAATAAATGAAACCTTACCAGCATTAAACTGGAACAATTCTAGGAAAAGAAATCGAAGTAGAAATATCACGATGTATTAGGGGGGGAAAGTAGAAAATATATAGAAGCGAGAGATGGCTGGGAGAAGAATCAATGAAAAATTTTCTCGCGCCACTAAACCGTTCCAGTAAATCAGTATCGGCGTCAAAAAGATAACCGGAAAGAATAATTCAGGATTCCAAGAGCGGATTATTCGGCGACAGAATGGACGCCTTCTTCGAATCTCTATCAGATTACGTAGCCTCACGGCAGCCACGGAAACATATAAATCTTAAGGTGGACACTTTTCCAATTCCATCCCGTCTTGGGATCTTGCTTCCTACCTTCTCTTCTTTTACAAATGAGCGGGTTGGGAGCACCTTGGACGCCTATATACATGGCAAAAATTTGAGGACATATATTCGTGGCAACGGTCTTTGCTATCTTTTAGGATAATGTTACTCCGTTTGCCATTCGAGGAATCACGTAGATGCTTTTTGGCACGTCGTGGTGCCTAAAATTGGCGATTTGTGACTCTTCATGGTATTCAGATTTCGCTCCTTATACAAAATCGATAAACATATTTTACTTAATAGAGTGGAGCATTGCATTGGGTTTTTCTCCAGTATAATCATGAAAATATTGCATTCTAAATATTTTGCGTCACTTATTTTGCATTTGATTACGTTTATCTATATTATGATTATAAAAACGAAAAATTGTAATTTTATTATATATATTAGATTAATGAATGGGTAAATGCGTTCTAAAATAATATGTATTAGTATTACAGCTAATGATGTAATAAAACTACTCACCAGGTATAATTCATTTCATTAATAGTTTTCTAAATTTTATAGAACCCTGGACATAGAGTAGAGTTACTAACTATCACTTTCAGAGAAATTGTCATCAAATAGCAATAAAAAACTGCTATTGCAATAATATCATAATAGTTGTTTTGCAAAACTAGAAAATTTACCACGTTTACTTTTAAATATGTTGTTTCAATTGTGGGATACTAGCTACATATTTATAAGAAAAAAGTATTTTTGTACAATAAAGGAACTTTCCTGGTATTAGGTATTGTAATACAAACCTCATGCTAATGCACTCACTAAATTCCTAATATACGTGGTTGGACTGTTGGGACTTCTTATATACAATAATGATCGATACATATATATTTCAGTTTGATCAAAGTGTTATATATAGCTCAACGTGGTGTATATATAGCGTGTTATATATAGCTCAAAAGTGTTTGTTATAGCTCAACGTTCCATTAAAATATTTGGGCTATCTTCAAAAATAGATGGAAAACTCTTAGTGATAGTTTTAATTTCTTATATCACATTTATACTTATGAGAGGTAAATGAGCAGAGATCTTGTATACATTGTTGATTGAATTTTTTAGGGCTAATCTGTCTGATTTTGTTTCACCCAACAAACAATGTATTACGTACTTAAACTGTAACACAGAAGTTAAAATCTATATTTATAATTGAAGCTTTTATTAAGTAATACTTATTGTATTGTAAATATTTTAGTTAATAGGTATCATGAATGCACAATGTTTTTAAACTGCTTAATTGCTGATATTTAGATACACTGTCATAAGTATTTAAGAAAAAACTGACTCAAAATGCACTATTTTCAAAATACCACCATGAAATGATATGAAACATTTCAGAAAATTGTCTGAAATTTTATAACAACACGTTATACTTATTTATGTGTGGATGGTTCGACAATGACTTCATGCTTCTTGATACATTTGTGTATATATTTAATTAATTCTTTTCTTGCAGTGAAAAATCGATGTTTACAGGTTATCATAAATATTTATACTTTGTAGAAACATTATGAATTTCATTATTATTTACTTAAAGGACTTACTAATTTCAAATGAACGTAAATTATTCTTTAATCTTTGAATCACGGATATTTATATGAATTTTTCATTTTATCTTCTATTGAAAAAATAGACATCAGAACTTCAAACATTACTGCAACATAATACTTAAAGGATATTTGTAAGCCAAAACTTATATGGTTTCGTAATATAAATAATATTCTCAACAAGATCAACACATAAAAACGTTCATTAAATAGTCACAGATTTGATGCTTGACGAAGTTTGCAATATATGAATACATTTTATGTTTGTAATCAAAATATTTGATATTTACAAAGAAGAGTTGATATCTGTAGTTAATATGTAACATATATCGTAAATATTTGATTTTTTTTTAAAAAAAAATACATTAATAGTTTCACACTATAAACGCGTCATTAGTTTTTTGAGCCCCCGACTCTTCAATCTTTTGTTTTAAATAAAGTTTAATTTGTAATTAAGTGCTGTATAATACTAATGATGTGAAAGAAAAATTTTGCATGTTTAGTACGCATATGATTCGACTCTAAAAGTCACCTAAAATGTAATTAATAAATTCGTGTCCATCCTTAATAGTTCTTATTATCTAAATTTCTTAATAATGATTCTTGATTATGTACTATTATTGCAAAACATATGCATTCAACTTCTATTTTTGGAGGAAGAATTTCGGCTAATTTATAGTAGTTTCAGCTGACAAATTGAATTGTATTGGCTTATAATTTCTGTTTATTTTTTTGCATCTTTCTTACTCTAAACACATTTTCTTAGATATTTTCTTATATTTCAGCTAACTATAAACATTTAAAAGTTTCATAATTAGTTATCTTGAATTTTTTTTAATTATTTTAATTCTTTCATGCATATCTTTAGCAAAATATTTTTTCTGGAAAAGAATAACGGGATAACTCTCATTTCTCTCAAAAAATAAATTACATGAGAGAAAAGTTTTATTACAAAATTTCTAATTTGTCTTAAATATTTTTAAATTTTTCAATGGAAATCAGTTTCTAGTAACATAATTGATATAAAAGTATTCAATTAATGAATTTTCTATTCAAAAAAAGCTAAATATAATTATATTGATTTTTTTCTGAAATATTTAACAGAAATAGCAAAATAGTAAATTACACTTTCATCGCTATTGCAAAGTAAAAGGTATTTAGTTATTTTCATCTCCTTTGATGTCAAAACCCATAGATGAAAATGATGTAATTTTTTTAAAAATAAATCCTTTTTATATCGTAAAAGACCAGTTATGATATTAAATAATATATTTCTTAAAATTTTTAGTAAAGTCACAATAAACATTTTATCTATCTCTCTTATCCTGTATATTATCACATTAATCAAATCCTCATCTAAATAAATAGTTAGCCGATTAAAATATAATTATTCTGCATACCAAGACTTGAATTAAAAACGCATATTTTATGCTTCTCTTCAGATCAATAATGATTCATGCAATGCCTTGCTGCATTAAATAAGAAATTTAATTCAATTCTTCCTTTGAAATTTATCAGCATATACAAATTTTAAAAACACATGTAAAACTAAAAGAAATCAGAAAATTAGGATGTTCTTGATATGTTTGCCATTTAGTTAAAATACAAACAGAACAAAATATTCCGCTTCATTGTAACGTTTTGCATATTTTTAAGCAAATGTTTTAGTCGATGTTTCCATTTAATGTAAAATTCAACAAATCTACCTGAACGATACATTTTAGATTTATTTCCCGATATGTCTTTTGATAAAATATATAATTTACCTTTTTTCTTTTCTTGTTTCTTTTTTTTTTTTGTCAGAAAATGACCTAAAGAGGAGTAAGTTCCTTGAAATTATTCAGCGAAGAATATCGCATCTACATGAGTTGATCTGAGACAATAAGAATAAATTTTAGCCAAAATTATTCAATAAGTTTTATTACGTTCTCATGTTTATGCGATGCATTTATTTTACTTAACACTAGAAAGGCTGACTTTACATTTTCATGATTAAACTTTTGTTTTCTTTTGGTTTCCATTTCAAGAAAGTAAAATATTCGACGTGACATTACCATAAATTTTTGCTTCCATATTTCACCCTTTTTTCCCCTATACGCACTGCTGCCTAAATCAGAAAAGAAATAACGAATGCATTCTTGTCTTGTGAGTTATCAGGAATATAATTGAAGCCGAAAAAACTCAATTGATGTTGATTATTGTTACTCATTTATCAAATTTTCTAAGACAATTGACTTTTTTTTCCTTAGCAATATTCCTTCTTATGCTTGTGTAAATGTTTCATTGAATGGATTGCTCACGTTTTTTTCTTTATAAATTTTGAATTTATTACGGATACACTTCGAAGTATTCACTTTAGATTTAAGTATACGCATTAAAAAAGAGGTCATGAAAATAAGAATTGTACTTCTGAAGTTGTGTCTAAGGCTTTTAAAAAGGAAATCTGTATACGACCAAATCAAATGAGCATATATATGTGTGTGTGTGCGTGTATGTGTATAATGGACACTTTGATCTCGTACATGGGATATTTTTTAAAAAATATTTTGCTATGTGGGCTCTAGAAAATAAAACATTCGAATGAAATATTATGAAGATTTCCTTAAAAGAAGGAAATAAATAAATAAGTAAAGCAATAAAGGTTGTATTTTCTTTAATATTTTAAATATTTATAAGAAATTTATGTATAGAAATAATACAATGAAGATCATTTGACAAATGCTATTAAAAGTTTACATGTGTATCAAGTAATTACATAATAAAAACATGTACAAGATTATTTGAGAAATAAAGCTATTAATTATTTTTAACTCTGTCGTATCAATTGGTCAATTTCTGGTTCAAAACTCTAATGAATAACATAAATTCACTTTACCGAAATTTCAAAAGAAAGGTATTAAACTTTTGAATCAAAATAAAAATGGTATTTTAATTATGTATTTAAATTTTCGTGTATGGCTTTCTTTTCATAAGATTATATTATTTAACTGATCATTTTATTATGTATCCTAAAGAACAGATATAGAAGTGGAAGCTTCTAAATTGTTCTAAACTTAACAGTTTTTGTGCAAGCTAAATGAATAGGGCTTGAAAAAGAGAAATAATACACTAGCTAGAATTTGTGAGTTAAAATCATTTTAGTAATGATTAAGAGGCATTTTATAAATAGTTTCAAAATAATTTAAGTTATGCATATTCGTAAAATTCCTGTTCAGGCAAATCTGATGACTCTATAGACACGCACTATGTGATTTTTCAAAAGAAATGCTAGATTACATTGAGATCACACACACACACACACACGTATAGTACGAGTAGTTAATTTAATACCTTTATTTTTGTTAATACTGATACACAGTTATTCATGTCCTAGCATTTGGAATAAATATAAATATTTATGCAGAGATTTGTTCTAATTTTTCATTGATAAAGGGAAGTATTTTTCTTGCTCTCATAAAATTATGCTGGTAGATTTGCTTTTTCTAACTATCAAGTATAGCATCTTGCTCACTTGGTTTTCATTAATAATACTATACAAATGCTAGGATACAAAGCTTGATATTTTATTTAAATAACCATTTAAAAATCTGTGTTTATGATTTTGGCTCTTAACGGATCAACTTCCAAATCGTCTTTATTGATGTTTGAAGCATTTGATGAATGTCGGATACATATTGGAAGAAATAGATATGATATGCCTTAGAAATAAGCTTTTATTAGCTTAGAAAGCAAGAGAAAGCACTGAACGTTTTTTTAAAGAGCCTGCTAACTTTTTATTGCTTTGATATTTTTGCATTGATTCATCAGTTGAATGTTAGATATAAATGCTGCTTGCCTATTGATTTTTCCACGCATATGAGACTTTTTATACATTTTTAATTAAACGCGTTTTATTTTATACATTTTTATTTAAACACGCATATGAAACTTTATAGTTTCTGAGAACGAAAACAATAAATATCGAACACAAATGAAACTTCAGAGACTTTCTTTAAGCTATTGGGCGAAGAAAAGAGATACATAATACAGGGTTATTCAAAGAGATTTATTCGATTTCAAAAATATATATTTTCATAAATAAGCAACACAGAATGATAAGTAACACACGAAGGCAAAGAGAAAATATAGAAGTTGTTTTACAAGTTCCTTTAGTTACACGTATAATTTCAAGACGGTATGTAAATTCCAGCCAAACATGTTGCGAATTGAAAGTGTTAATTGATTGTACAGCAGCTTAAATCCGTCGTTTAAATTCACTTAAATTTGTTGGCAGTGTAGGTGCATACACTTTATCTTTTACAAACTCTCAAAGGAAGAAATCGCGTGGTGAGATATCAGGTGACTTAAAAAGCCCACTGTATAATATCAAGTCAAATTTTCCATTGCGAGCAATCCAACTACGAATTAGCTCCATGAAAGCTACTAAAACGGCTTTTGTGAAATAGCTTCTTGGAAAAACTGAAGAGAACCCAATATTTTTCCCAAAATGAAACTTCCTCAGTTTTCCTTCACATTCATGTATTACGTATTATTCTGTGTCGTTTATTTTTGAAGATATGGAATTTTGAAATCGGATAAATGCTTTTGAATAACCTTATACATCGTTTTGCTTTATGTAAAAATAAAAGAAGGAAATTGTAACTAATTAGGTTGAATGTTAGATATAAATGCTGCTTGCTTATTGATTTTTCCACGCATTAAATTTAATTTGCGATAATTATATAAATACTATGTGAAACACACTCATTGAGTTTATTTTGAGAAATGAGAAACATATTGGTGTGTAGAGGTTTATTACTTTCTCTTACATACAGAATTTGATATTCTAGAGCTTAATAATTTTCTAGATTTTAATAATTTCCTAGCACATGTTTTGTTGAATTTTCTACCTACTTATTTCCTGCATTTAATTTTTGTAGATTCATACCTATAAAAAATAAATCTCAGAAAAATCCCCCATTCTATGAAAACGCGTTTATTTATTCGCACTTTGAAACTTGAATAATTTTCAGTCTTATGCGCGAATGAATTAATTTTATTTAAAATGAATGATTTTTTTAAATTTAATTTATGATAATTAAATAAATTTCTAAGACTTAATAAAATAATAATAACACATAAATTTTTCTAAGTTAGAAAATCCTTATCACATTTTTAAAGTTATATCCTCACTCATAATTTTCTGGTTAGGGAAGATTGAGGGTTCTATCATCAGAGATGAACATCTTCAAACTTTTTAACGCTGTATGCTCAAATTATTACCTAGCTCCTTTCTTAAATTTGTTTAAACTTACTTGAAAAACCTACTTTAAGTATTACGAGTTCGTTTCTTATTGAAAAATTTATAAAAATGCTAAAATTGTAAAAAGAAAAGAATAAATCTTTAATTTCATATACCCCTTTCTATTTACAATTTCTTTGGAAGGGACTAAATATAAAGCTAGAACATTAATTTGCTTTTGCATTCATTTTTTTCATTTATGCATAATACACGAAGTTTATTTAAAATGATTCTAGAAAGAATAGAATCCAATTAGAGAAGAAAAATACTAAATGAAATAAAAAATAATAAACAAATGAAAATAAAATAAATAATCTTTCAATTTTTTCTAGGACAAAATTATCTTCTTTTCTATAATATGCCAGTCAGTCATTTCACCCAACCGAAGCTGTAACCGAAACATGAGTGAAATTGATAATTTGATTTTTTAATTAACACAAAGAAAGAATCTTCAAAGACTGTTTTACGGGTTTTTTTATAGTAATCCGGCTTTCTGTTGATATTTCATTTCATTCGTGTAATATATGGCTTCATTTAGATATTGAAGGAATAACGTAGGCTATTCTTTGATTATAACATCATTTATTAAATTTTGAATGCAAAATTATTTTTTGAATGTCAAGCTAATTTTGAGCTCGTTATGATTTCTAGAATAGAGGGTTAGCTTTAAATTTACATTTCATGCCTAAAATAAAAAGAAAATAAACGAATGCTCGCCAATTATTAAATCTATTGATTACGTAGCCTTTGAGAAAAAATTTTACCGTCTGGAAATTCAGAATTACTTGTGAAAACCTATTAGAGCGATGTAGTATTATAAAAATTGTTAATAATCTTACTAAGGTTTGAAGTATATAGCGTGAAATTCAGTTTAAGGTTAAAGTACACTATAAAATATGTTTGAATTTTGTTCCTATCTTATTTAGAAGCTGAGTTACAACTGTTTCAATATTACTTGATCATGAGTTTCTTTGACAGGAAAGACTCTATAAACTACATTTTTCATTACTGAAAAACACATTGTATGAAAATGTTATGCACCAATGAACCTGAAAATTTATATATATGTTTTCCAAACACTTATACACTGAATAGATTATTTTTGATACCTTATAAAGTGAAGAAGTTTTCTTATATTACAAAAATGAGAAATTTGCAATGACTTTTAAAGAAATTTCAGAGTTCAGAACAAACTTTACGTTAATTGAAAAACATTTTTTTCGAATGTGTATTGTTATTGTAATGTAAAACATTTGTTATTGAAATATTTCATCTTATAATACGTAAACCACTGAATAAATACTTTTTGCAGGGCTCTACGAGTACAGATTACTTAAATTAAAATTATTTGATTACTGTAATGAGAGAGTATCCTAAATACCGTAGTTTAATATTAAAACTTCCTTCTATAATGCATTTGAAACTAGGCGTTTTTACTATGGATAAGTCAATGAATTAAATAACCTTAAGACAGTAATATTTGAGTAGCAAACACCGAAAAATCTAATTATTTAAGAACATTTAACATCATTCCGTTGTAAAATGCACTAAAGTCTTCAAATGTTTCACCATTCCTTCATATTTACTAGTTAGTTATTACAATAAATAAATATTATCAGAAGAAAGAAATATATCTTTTCTATTGACAAATAGTGACAATTGGAAGGAGATTTTAATTAATAATTATTTTGTTGTTTCTAAGTGGAGATTTGATTACAAGATAACTTTAACATATCAAAATACCATGTCTTGCAGGCATTGCAATAAAGATTTAGAACCTAAAAAGTAGCATTTGTAAATATTTAAAAATAAACGACAACAAAACTTGAGTAGATATATATCAATAAAATATTGTAAATTTATTTCTTTTCAAAATTCGATTGCATAGAAATTCACCATTAGCTGTTCTTTTGAACAAAGCACTGCCTGAAAGGCTTAAAAACTACCAAATAAACTCAATATTCTTGAGTATCGCTACGTTAAATGAATTTAGACAAGTGATCCTTGAACCTTTAAGCCAGAGACTAACTTTAAAACCATGTTTCAGTAACGATTAACTCAATTTCTAAAATTTACGGAAACTATTCACAAAGTGCCCTTAGAGCCATTTTGGTTATATGTATATACTTAAAATACGAAACATCGCATATTTTCTTTCGAGTGACTTTATTTCTGGTTGAAATATTAAACACAATAAGCAGCAACTTCAGATGCTCCACAGTATCCTTAAATTCGTTTAATGAATTCTTTTAGAATAGTTCTTTGGTATTCTATTCTAAGCAGAAGGAAAACAAGAAAAATCTAAAAATTTAAAAAAGCTTAGAATATTTAGCTGCTCTGCGTAAAAGGCATGGAACATTCCTTTTATAAAATCGTGAAGGTCTGGGAGAAAACCTTTTTTTGCCCCATTTGAAGTGAATTAGATTTCAGAAAACATTTTTGTTCCGCATAAAAACTCAGAGAAAGAATATCTAAAAAGATTTTTCTTATGTGAGACGTAATAAAAAAGATATAATTACTACATATGCTAAAGAAACCACTTAAACATACAATAATAATTCTCAGTGTTTTATTTATATTTCGGATTATTTAATCAGAATATTACACACACACACACACACACACATATATTACTATCAACAAAATCTTCATAAAAGACATAGATCTAGTTTCACACTTTTTTTTTGTTGCATTTTTCTAAACTTAAGAGAAAAAGAATGTATATTTTTTAAATTTCTTAAACGATTACTTTTAAGTGTATCTTTTATTTTTTCAGTAAGCATTAAGACATTAATTGAAAAACTTATGAACTTAATACTTAAGTTTTTTAAGTATTTTGTATTTTCTGTTTAAATCAAAGTCGAATGATGCTAGATTAGCAATTATTTTGACATCAACAAACTTTCATTTATGCATACAAATTGGATTTTAATACTGGAAGGATACGCTTTACTAAATCGAGTTGGGTGTATATATAATCGAAACTGTTTCCTTTTTATATGTAGTATATGAAATATCTTTTTTTTCCCCTGAAAAACGTTAATGCCATAACACATTTTTGTTATGGCATTACATTTTTTTACTGAGTTTCATTACTTTGCCTCATTTTCGTTTTATGTAGAGATGTACCATTGCTATATAAATATCAGGACATCAAAAAATGTAACAATAGAAAGAAAAAATGTATTGATAGAGAGAAAAATTGTATTAATAGAAAGAGAAGAAATTGATTCATTAGAAAATAAATTGAGTCTTTAGAAAGAATAAAAAGCATTAATAGATTGAAACATAAAAAATTGTTCTATTAAAAGAATAAGAAGTATTAAAGTATCGTATTAATAGAAAAAAAATTGTATTAATAGATTGAAACAGAAAATAGTACCAATAAAAGAATTAGAAATTTATTAAAGTTTTGTATTAATAGAAATACCGTATGATCCCCAAGTTTAGACTTTTTGTACAGAGCGTTTTATATCGTTTAGTTTGTTACTGTTGAATAAAACATTCCACAGTGTGACACTTCTCCTGTGTGTTTAGAATTTTACTGCAGGTTAGCAGTTTCACTTCCATTATCAGAAAAGCAGTATCCTTTAAACTACTTAGGGTGCAAATAGCAATCTTACGCCATTAACCTACAATCAAAACACCAGGGTGATGCCGAGTGAGCAGCCTAAACTGTGATTGCTGACATCATTTTAGAGAGCTAATGGAAAATTAATGAGTCTTTAGATCAACTTTAACCTGAGAAATTTTTAATGGGGAGGGAAGATCTTGTAAACTGATCGATAGCGTAAAAGAACACTCTCTCGTTCCTTCCCTAATGTCACGGTAACCCTGTACGAATGACATAATCAAATCAAATAGGAGGGGAAAAATTTTGTGCCATTAAAAACAACAGTTAATAATTAAAATAAAGTTTCTTTTCTCCTTTTTCATAAAAAAAGAAATACCTTTTAGCAGCTCTAATGTCTAGATATTAAAAGGAATGTGATTTTCTTAATTTTTCTTTTCTGTGTATAAGAATTAAAACATTAGAAAAATAAGGTAACTATGTATCAAGAGGAAATATGTTAATTTAAAATGTTTGTTTCCTAAAAATTTAATATGGTAAGGCTTCTTTAACTATGTGTAGAATTTCACTTAAGTATTTTTAAAAAAAATTCAATTATAGTTTGTATTATTTTGTATGAGTCAACAGTTAAGTTCGTTTTGAGTCACAGTCTCTTAAGAATATGGTATTAAATTAAATTATAGGGTGCATTCTCTTTTTATATTATGAATCTTTAATATTATATATATATATATATATATATATATATATATATATATATATATAT
>BMAW01039545.1:168601-189287 GCA_019974015.1 Nephila pilipes | reverse complement strand
ATATATATATATATATATATATATATATATATATATATATATATATAGAGAGAGAGAGAGAGAGAGAGAGAGAGAGAGAGATAGAGAGATTATTTGCGCTTTATTACTATTTGCACATTGTAAATACTAATATTTTAATAATACTATTTTCTATACTTTCTTGAAACTGTTTAATTAATAATTATGAACTGTTTAATTATATAAAAAGAAGTGCACTTGAATACTTCTAGAATGAGTTATTTAATTATAAATCGATTTAGTTTATATTTGTAACAAAGTTTGCTTTTAGAATTAATTAAATTTTTATTTATATCGAACGGAATTTCATAAGGTTTTTTAAAAAATTAATTTTAGATTTAATAATAAATTGTGAATCTATAAAGTAGATAATATTTTTTAATATACTCTTACATTATTAAATAATTCATCTTATATTTTTTCCCAAAGAAGAATATTTAAACTATTTTGTTCGAACAAAAAAAAATTCTGCAATGCATATATCATTGAATTAATTCAGATTAAAGATTTAGCCTTCTTACACTGACCAGTTTAGATCATGAATCAATAGGTTTTGATTAATAGCGAATTTCTCTCTTGTTTAAGACTTAATGTATTGAGAATTTATTTCTTTTGTCGAAGAAACTATTTATTGTTTCATTACCTATAGTATTGAGATATCATTTAAGAAAATCTATTGTATTATTGTGATAACAACCTTAATTTATCGTATATTTCTGAATGTATGTCAATCTGTGTACAAGCCAAAAGTGCATTTTCTATAATCAGAAATCTGTACAGAATTAAAATTCTGCATATAAGACAAAGTAAAGAAGAACTCCCTTGTGATTTGATTTGCCATCAAATTACATTGATGATTTTAAACGTTCTAATATCATTTTTGTGAAGACAACGGTTCGTGAGAAAGGCTGTTTTCTAGTAATTTTGAGTTGCATGGAGGAGGGAACCCGTTTACTTCCTACAATTATTTTTAAACGAAACGCTGTGTCTACTGGTGTAGAATTGCCAAGTGGAGTTTCAGTGCGTAGGCACACGAAAAAGGCTGGTGGAATGAGCGTGATATGAATCAATAGATGATTGACTGAAATGTAATTGGAGTCAAAGGAAAGGATCTTTATTTAATAAATCATCTATCTTGTTTGTGATTCATTCAAAGTTCATCTCAAAGATAAAGTGAAAGACTAGTGGCTTGAAATGCAAATAGTAATAACAGTAATACCGGAAAAACTTAAATTTACGCTCCAGTCGATGGGCATTAGCTTGAAAAAGCCATTTTAGGATGGACTTAAATGTAAATGGACGGAGTGGACGACGACAGAAGACACAGTCATAACAAAAAGGGAAAAAAAGGAATTTTAATAAAAGAGTAAATTTAGTAATGATATCACTATAGGTAAAAGACGCATGGTTGGAAATTCTATCTGAAATGATAGATCAAGCTTTTAAAAGTGTGCTGTATCAGTAACTGTATGGATGACAGTATGACCAGTTTATGTATGAAGAATACATAAATTCTAGAATGGAAAACACTAAAAGTGATGATGATTTGCATTCAGACATTTCAATGAGTGAAAGTGAATTTGATGAATAATTCCGATCCCCGCTTTATGACATGGACTTTAAAATATTCATATGGCTTTTTTTCTCTTTTTGTATAAGGTTTGCATTCAAAATACCTAATATGCAAGTTAGAAGATTAATGTAATATTCCACTTCTATTACTATTTTTATGAGTGCATTATCTTTGACATTCGATTATTATTGATTGAATATGTTTTTGTATATTCTGTTTGCCGGATTTGAATTTTACCAACATCAGATTTTTCGATTTGGTGACGATTCAACAAACCAATAATATAAGTACTTTCGAAACTGAGACAACTCATTTTAACCAAAAATTTTGGTTATTTCATTTAGAATTATTTTCCATGCAAACCTAAGATATATAAACTAAAGAGATAAAACGTGCTATAAGTGTTGATTTATTGCTTTCGCGTATCTAATGGAAAAGTTCAAACATATTAGGAAAACTAACGGGTTTATATACAATTCGAACCCCGAAATTTAGCATAGAGAAAGTTCCAAAAAATTCCGGCTTACAAACGATAATATAAGTTATTTCTATTTTTCATCTTTTTGTCTCTTTTTGATAATTCCCTAAGATTTTGATCATGTTCCCATGAAATATTTAGAAATTTTCATATATCTGTTGTTTAAGTAACCTCGTTTGTAAAAACCATTATATTTATTACTTTTAAGGAACTTAGAAGAATGTTTCATGCCATAATTTTGCGTGATGACTTGGAAATTAATTTGTTTTTGAATTAAGAGTTATCTTACATTATGAGCCGCTAATTTTTTTTTTATGTTGATTAAATTCTTTAAAATGTTCGATGAACAGCCGCTCATGATTAATTTGCTCAAATAAATATTGTGAAATAATTAATTAAATTAATTTTGAACTAAATTGTTCTAATAAGTTCTAACAAAGTAAGGCAAAGCTTCTAATTCATATTTCTTAGTGAAGTTAAAGCTATGAAATACAATAAACACAAATCCCATTTAATCGTATTAAATTGCTTACCACTAACCATTCCTCCTTTTTAATCTCAAAATAAAGTAATACTTAAAAATTGAAAAGTAAAATTAAGTGAGTTAATTCATTAAATGAATCGGAGGAAATAATTGCCAATTGTTCTTTTGTTTCACTAAGAAATTACCAGAAGCCTTTATATATGTTCCGTTTATGAATTATATTAATATATTCATGAATATTAAAAAAATAGACAACCACTTAATTTTTTTACTTACCATTTCAAATACAGTTTAATACTCAATTGTAAGAAAAGTACGTGTTTTTAGAAGTATTTAAATGGTCAATAATAATTTTGTAAGAAAGCGTTTTACATAAGGATGGTTTGGTATTTTCAATCCAAAATAAGCTTTGTCTAATGGTATAATATATTTCGTGATGTGAGACGGATGTATTATGTCATAGATTAAAATATTTATATAACAATTGACTAAAACCGTATGTATTTTACAGAGAGTGTAAATTAATAAAGAAATGAAGAATCTTTTAGAAAAGGAACAAAGATAAATTGTTAAACAAAGGTAAACTGGTGTTACCATTGTGTGTTACCATTTTCTAAACAGCACCAAAACAAATGTCACTGATCTATTGGGTAGTTATGATTTGACAATCATTTGTTGCTAAATTAAAATTAGAGTGCTACTGCTTTGAATTTCATTTGTTCTTTTGCGTCAAGTTATCACCATCGATGAGACGTGGATTCATTATTATGCACCGAAAACCGAGCAACAATAAAAACAATAGGTTACTTCCACTGAATAGGCTTCAAAAAAGGTGAAGACAGTCTCAGAAAAATTTACGACCATGATTTTATGCGAAGGGTTTGCTATTTATGGACTGCTTATAAAAAGGAAAAACAGTGGATGAAAAAAACTACATTATGCTATCCCATTTCAGTTTTTTTTCCTAACTCCCCTCTTCCCATTCCTAACACTAGTACTTTTTCAACTACCCTTGTAGATTAAGATACTAACGTACAATAATTGAAATATAAATTTATTTCTAGGATCACCGAAAATATTTATAAACTTAGTTTTTCGGCACTATACAAAAACAGATGAACCTACGGAAGCAGAACGTTAAATTTGTATTAAAATAAAAAAGCAAATCAATAATCAGAGATAAGCAAATCTACAAATAATAACATGAAAAATAAAATCGTAATGGATCGTTTACTTTAACGTTTTTATTCATAATTTCTGTTGAAAAATGAGAGACTGGATTAATATAATACCACCTCGTGTTTGTTCTTTTTACCTTCAAGATAAAGTAAAAGCTTTTAAAATTGGTAGCTAAAATGAGCTGGCGAATCCATCAAACGAATTGGTGATAATAAATTAGAGTAATCGCGTACCTGAGGATAGCAGTTACATCGATTTCAAGTGCTAAGAAAGCGATGTGAATTCCAATTTATCTCTCTCATATTAAGCCAGTGTCAACCGTAAACAAAATAAAGCGATCAAAACATCATCATTCACTATTTTTCATTACGGTTCCATTTTTTCCTCACTTGCCTCTTCTAATGGATGCATCGGGGCTCCCGATTCAGGGCATTAGGCGATAACAGAGAATATAAATTGTCAAAACAACGGAATATCGTCGAGTTAACAAAATGAATCAGCATAGTCCATTAAGGATGGAATGCTTCTTTAACATCACGTTGCATTCATCTTCAGCTCATGATTTATGAGCCTTAGTCTTACCTTAACGGCGGAGAAGGTATGTAAGGAGCTCGGGCCGATATTTTAGGCTTTAACAGGAGAGACGATACGTGTTATTAATGAATATAAATTGGCTATCACTGCTCTCCATTCTTCGTTGCGTCTGGATTTTTTAATAAATGATTTTAAGTTCACTTGTTTTATCTTTTCTTATAATCCTTTAGTGGATAATATTTGTCACCGATGACAAGGTGTCTAAGAACTTTAGGTTAACAAATTATTCTCTGACTGCTTCACAATGAGATGCTTAAAGCCTGGCTGTGGCCTATTCATTGGAACTAACAGGTGAAAGAAGGAACGTGTTAAAGTGCTTTGTTTTCTTTTGATAACTCCCCTCTAATCTTTTCATTTTACTTTGTTTCAAAGAAATAATAAGTTGGAAAAGGTGTCAAGACTCGTTTTAAAGTTTATTACATTATTAATTATATCAGATTTAAGAAATTACAACTCGGATTTTGTAAGTGATGGGCTTATTTCCTTAGAAAAGGGGAGTAAATTGCTGTTGGAATTTTTTTTTTTTTGGGGGGGGGGGTGAATGACTTTAATTTATTTCGAATGTGCGTGTGCTTATAATTCCTTAATTATGTTATCATGCATTATTATTTATTTACAATCATAATAATAATTTTATTATTATGATTATAAATAAATAATAATGCATCATAACATAACTAAGGAATTATAATAATAATAAATTTATTTTTATTTACAATCATATGAATTTAATTCGGATTAATGTAATTTATTATAACCATGTTATGTTTTGTAAGAAATGTTAAAGTGCTGTGTAAGTTGTTTTTATATATTGGGCTTTATGAGTTTCCTCAGATTTTAAATGCACAAATTTAATAGTTAAAATATGGAAAAAAAAAAAAATTCATAAATTTTTGATGAGTATTTCTTACTTTTCATCAAAGCTATAACATTTTTTAGACAAAAAAAAAATCTAATTGTGTAGTTCTTGAAATGATAATTACTGGACATTTTTTTTTTTTGATGAACCACAATTTTGATTACTAATTGCATAAGTACTAAAATAAATATTTTATATGCTTGAAGAATTCTCAAAAATTCGTTGTTCTAATTAATTCAAGCCATTTATTAATTAATAAGTGTAGTGTTTTGGAGGTAAAAAATATTTTAAAATTATTTTGCAATTATTGGTTAGTAAGGTAACTGAGGCACTGAAATACGTCAAATTTTTCAGAAGACAGAATTCTTTTCTCCGATTCTGTAGAATTATTCACGAGCATTTAATAAACAAAACATTCGAAAATTGAATTTTAAAGTTGTAAACATACTTGCCACACTATAGAAAAAAATATCTGTGCTTGCTTTATTATAGAAATGTAGGATTATCGAATATTGTCTCAAAATGTACTTTATCCATAGTGCTGATATTTCGCACATTATGAAATGAGCTTATTTTTCATACAGTTAACGTAATTTTTTTGTGATAAGTCTTCTCATAGTTCAAAAGTTGTAAGACATGTGTAAAAAAATAAGGAAAATTTGAATATCAAAATTTAAAAATTTTAGTAAATTAATTTTTGTAAACTATAATTATATTCAACATACAGAATGTTATGTTTATAAGTACTTAGTAAATTTTTAAAGTTAGAAATAATGTAGATCGTATGTTTCGGGTGACCTTAAGATAAATACATAAACTTACTTACAAATGCAAATACAGCTATAAACAATTTACTTATGTAAATACATCTATAAAATGTTAACTGCTTATATATAACTTATGCTTATAAATGTGATTTTTTGCATAAGCAGATAATATATATATATATATATATATATATATATATATATATATATATATATGATAAAATATGACTTGCATTTCTTTTAATTTAAAAAAAATAGTAGGTCTTATTTAAACTTTGTATAAAATTATTTAATTTTTGCTTCGTCTCAGTCACCTTAATAAAAATAAAAAAAAATATATATATAAATATTTTACATCCACAAATGTTTACATAAAATCCATATTAAATACTATAATTGAAAAAATTATTTAAAACATTTTCCTTTCAAAGCAGTAATTATTTTTATATTGATATTAATTAGGTTCTGTGAATATTGAACCTTTTTTCAAAGACGTTAGACAAAATATTATCAAGAAAATTAAGAACATTAAGGATTTCATGTTTTTGTCTTCTTATTGCAAATGAAATATAGAACTTGTTTATAACTATTAGTAATTAAAAGTGTTAGCAAAGAGGTGAATGAGATAAATAATTTTTTAATTAAAATATTTATTTTTAGCCGTTTATAAGCACATCCTGTATTGACTATCTTATTAAATTTCAAAATACGTTTTTGCAAATCAAGACACGTTCTAAAGCAAGTATATTGATTTTAAATTTCAAAGGACTGATTTTTTTTACCTCTTTTCTACTCTAACGTTATTAAATAATGAAGCAAAATGAATTTTTGAGGTATTTTGAATAACATGTTTTGAGGCTTCATATTATAATTTAGATCATAAATGGAAAGCTTTGACTATGCAAAAAAAGTATTTGAAAAGACTTTATAAATTGCGCATTGAATTAAGTTTGATAGAGGCAATTCAAAGTCAAAAATAGGGTGTTTTCATATGATCTCATATAAGCTCCTCTACAGTTTGCTGATAAACGCCCACAGATTCTTATTTTAATTTTTAATATGATTTGGTCTTTTCGAATCCTTAAGAGTGTAAATTTTTAAGAATTTCTTATTTTTTTTTATTGCAATTATTTTTTCTTCTTAAATCCATCAAAAATATTTTTAAGAAAACATGAAATGACTTAGACTCTCATATAATTTGTTTTCAGCTCAAATATATCTAAAAAAAAAGAAAGTATAGGAACTCTTTTTATTATTTTTATTTTGAATTAAACACCAGGACACGTTCATCACACTTTGGTGTCCAATGTTATCCAGACAGTCCTATTATCAGAAAAAACACTTATGAAAAATGTCTAGTGTTTATAAATGCTTTAGATAAAATTTATTCTTTAGTGAAAAAGGATTCGCTCTTGTTTAAATACAATAAATTGAAAAACACTACACGTATATAATAACATGCAAAGAATTCTTATAAATAAGTTCTTAATATATTGAATTATAACTGTTGCATATGACCTGTTTTTGAAGAAAACGAGAGAAAAAAAATACTTTTAAAAAAAATATCTGTTGGCTAAATTATTATTTAAAGGACATTTTCTTAAAAGCCTTTAATCAAAACTTTTTATTTTATGATATAATCAAAGCTTTAATCCATACGTATTTTTTAAATGCACAATACTATAATAAACAAAGTTAAGTCTGTTGCAGTTGTGAAGTTGGACTATTCACCGTTTTCTCTTCGCTAATCTTGGAGACTTTTAATTAAGATTGATATCTATAAATAACAATTTCTTCCCAACCAGAAATGAAACGTGATTATTTAAATTAGAGGCAGTTAAAAATAAAGTGAAGTGATGTAGATAGGAAGTATATAAGCAAAGCGAGAGACACACGATAGAGGTCGAGTGACTCTAGCGTGGAGCAGTTGTCCTATAGTCGTAGACGAGATCAAGAATCGCTACAAGTTATCCATGGCATAGAGGAGCCTAGAAGTCGAGTCAGCCTCAACTTCGACATTTTGGTAAGACTCTGTTAATTTGTTATTAGTGAGACAGGCAAATATATTTAAGGCGTTATTTTGGGAGAGTCGGTGTTCATTTGTCGTTATAGTAGTAACTTGTGGAATGAATATAGTGTGTGAGATCTGTCTAACGTCTTCTTGTATAACTTATTGACTCTTTAGTGTTAGAACATTTAGTTTAGCTATGGCACAAGAGGTGAATAGGAATGTTTCGTCGTCACACAATTACTGCCAGTGCTCCTACTACATATTAACGTTATCAACTCAATAAATAAGAAGAGGAAGAAGAAAAAAGAGCATTTTATTCATGAACAAATGAATTAAAACATTATTTAACTTTAGATGACTAGTGAATGTGATTGTATAATGATTTCTGCGTACAAATTTGGAAACTCCACGAGAAACTGGGGCTTTTAAGATTTGTGGCAGATTCAAGACGTAATGGCCGGAGAGCAGTGGACGATAGAATTACATTCCCCCTATACAATCAAGCGGAATAACCGAGCATGCGTCCCTTAAAAGGTAGCTGAGCCTGAAAATTCTCAAGAGTATAGAATGGAATATTGAAGTGTGAAATAACACCTAAATTAACGTTTTCGTCTCTAGATTTTGATTCGAATTCGCAAATGACTCAGTTCAATATTTCAAGGTTCATTGACAACCACTTGTTTTGCAGATCTGATACAACTTTAATCTGAAAGAAAATAGACAGCAAAATGTCCATAAACTGTAAAGATAAAATAAATTCCTGTTAGATGGTGTAAAATGCTACTGGAAAAGAAAATTTACCTGATTTTTTTTAAAACATAGAATGGTTGCATTAATTTTACACATGAAGAAAACTTTTATCGTAACTCTACTAATTTTGTAATATAAATATTACTTTGCATAACTTAAATTAAAATAATTGTTTGTTTATTTTTATACACATATGTTGTCTTTTTCTGTGACACATTAGATGATTAGGTAGTTGGTTTTTACAATGTCTCACTAGAAACTACACAAGGGTTATTGGCGATGGACCTCGTAATTTTTAAACTCGGTCAAGTGACGAGGATGACACCTGAGTTGGCACCCTCCTGTCCTAATTTTTCCAACACGCAAACGAGACGGATTCAAGCTACGACAGATTTAGCGTGCATCAGCCTTGGCTACACGGCGGGCCTTTAGTTCCATCAAGGCTCGAATATACTACTCAACGAAAACCGCAGGCCGCGAGTTCCATACCAGGACCACTAGTCTACGGCAGCCCCGACAGATTAGATGAACAACAACGTGTTGAGGGTAGAAGTTCTTTTTCTAGCGAAATATCGTATGTGGAATTATGACATTTTGCTATTTGCGATTTTTCTTCACTAACCTTAGGAACTTTTTTAAAATTTGAATTGCTTAAAATTACAACTTCTTACCAACCAAACAAAACATGATTAGGTAAATTAAATAAAAGTAAGGAGTGTTATGAGCTGAATTAGATGGATAGTGATGTATAAGAGAAATAGAATTGAAAGGAAAGCAAAAGGGAGACAGATGATAACGACAAGCTGACATAAGTTAGTAAACCGGCTTGAATTATTGTAATTAAGCGCCTGTCTACAAAAATTGGTTGAAAATTAATTCTGATTGAAAATTATTTCTATAATAATAATAATAAAATAATCTGCTATAATCGAATCGTATCTCAATTAGTGTGAGTTGATAAGCAAAGATTTTATTGTTTTTATATGCTAAGATCAAAGTCGTTTAAGAAAGATAAAGAGAGAGAGAGAGAGAGTGAAGCTGCGCAGATAGTTAATTAAACTGTGTTGTCTTTATATAACGTCTCTTCCTTTGGAACTGTGAAATTATTGACTATTTAATTTGACTTTAAGATGTCTGCGTAGTCTAATAAAGAGAGGCTGACGCTACCGAGTATAAATAAGCGTGCTTTAAGAGAAATCTAAATGGCCAGAAATACAGCATTCTCACATTTAATCCACTGCAGTGCCAAAATTCATTGGGTACCTCCTTATATCGAGTAGGACATTTTTTTTCCAGTGGCGAAGTGCAGAAACTTGACGTGACCGAACCGTAAAGTATTCGAAAGTCCCTTGAGGAAGCATTCAGCCATACAGCCTCTACAGCCACCCATAATTATGAAAGTGTTACCAGTAGAGCAACAGATTCTGAGATTTTGGCAACATAATTTAGGCACGAACTGAACTGAACGAGGCTTGCTTTGATTACTTTACACAGACATTGCTGGTCTCTGTCATTAGGTAAAAGCGGTTGGCTACTGAAGTTTTCATTGTGGGAGGTAATGTCTAAAGTTATTTTTTCTCTGAACACTCTTGACAATACGGATCGAAGAATTTTGAATTCGCTAAAAATGTTCGAAATGGGATTTGCCATGCGTTTAGCTCCAAGTACCATTTTGCGTTCAAAGTATATTCATTTCTGTTGCGTAACACTAATCACGCTAAAAAACTTTTCACATGAGATATATGAATACAAATGAAAGCCCTGACAATGCACTGTGCATTTATACATTTCTTACAAGATACTACTGCCAGTTGGATAATTGCATAATGCTCTTTAGGTACTCCAGTGTACACTTTAATATATCTTTTCTAATCTAAACCTATTATATATCAAATTCCCCCACACATATGCACGAAAAGAAGTAAATTATGTTTTTGACATCTGAAACATACATTTTCCAGAATAATAAAATCTTAATTTCAAAACAAATTATTTCAATAGCAATTGAAAACTATTTTTATTCTCTAGGTACGTTTGATTAAATTATCGTTCATAACCATACGTTCATGAACGACAAATATACAGGGTTCGCTATTGAACAATGAGACTGACGGTTTATAACATTTTATTTCGATTTCATACATATTTACCTATTAACACCTTCAATATACACCGCTTTTCTTCCCACACACTGCTCCCTGCGAACTTCCATTGTTCAAAACAGTGCTGGAAGAAGTCTTCTTCTGTCAGCTCCTTCAGGACGCGTACTGCTTTCACTTTTATGGCTTCTGTAGACTCAAATCTTGTTCCTTGACAAGCTTCACCTTAGGAAACATATAGAAGTTGCATGTTGCTAGATCCGGTGAATAAGGTGGATGGTCTAACTCTGGGATGTTGTACTTGGCTAGAAACCTCTTGACAGACAATGCATAATGGCTTGTCCTTCCACAATTCGGGCCCTTTTCTTCTTATTCTCTCACGGAGTTCAGCAACAAAATGAAGGTAGTAATGCTGATTAATAATTTGACCTTCAGGAACCCGGTGAAGGGGCGCAATCCCATGAATATTGAAGGAAACAACCATTGCTTTGAATTTTGATTTACTCATCCGAGCTTTTTTAGGTTCTCGGTGAAGATGGGATCTTCCAAAGCATTGATTTGCACTTCATTTCAGGATCATAAGTATTAATCCACGATTTATTCCACATTATTATTCTTTCCAAAAAGTTTGGGTCATTTTCAATGGTATTCAAAAAGAAATTTTTGTAAGCTTCTTGCTTTTTAAACGTGAGAATTTTAAGTACCATTTCGGCACATACTTCTTGGATGTTAAAGCTGTTATATAAAATTTGTCATAGAGGTTTTATTCAATTCCTGCAGTCTCAGCAATTGCATGAATACTTAACCGACGGTCAGATCGTACAAGAGTACTGATATTTTTTGGTATTGTCATTCGTTTTTTATGTGGAAGGGCGAACCGGGAGTGAATCATCTTCACCGTTTTCACGGTCATTTTGAAAATGTTTAAACTACTCAATAACACGCACACGCGATTAACATTGATTGTCATAGACTTCTTTCTTTACATTATAAGTTTTAATAGCATTTTTTCCAAGTTTTATGTGAAATATTACAATTCGTTGCTCTATTGTTACATTTATCATTTTTCGGTGAAACAAAAAAAAAAAAAAAAAAAAAAAAAAAAAAAAAAACTTCAGTGCGAACGAAGGCTAAGGGTATGCGGATTTGTTCACAGAAGTGAAAGGCACTGCATTCGAGAGAAAAGGCTTCACGCTGAACAGCTGTCGGTTACTGGCTTTCGGCGCATCCGTACTTTTTCTGCAGCAGCGTCAATCGCGTTATTTAATATCTACATATCATATACTTATTATCCTAATATGAAAATTTAATGTATATTTCATTAGATAAAAAGGAAAATGGTGAATTTGAAATTTAGTTTATTCATACTATAGAATTTTCTTGTTTAGATAATAAATTGAAAACCAGAGATTTTTTAAATACTTATATTTTACACTGCTGATTGGTCTTAATTTAAAAAGTCTGTATTATTGAAATATATTGGCATATAGAAAGATTGAGTCAGATAGTAAAATAACATTAATAATTTTATTCTCTCTAATCATTTTAATTTTCTTTAGTGTTACATTGTTAAAGAGAAATACAATAGAACGTTTCTTACATTAAAACTTTTAGTTTATTACAAAATTTAATTTATAAAGCACTCTTAATTTACTACAAAGTTTACAGAATTCTTCCCACTTATTTAAAGTGACTTATTAGCTATGCTGTATCATTTATGTACCTTTTGAATTTGTTATTCAAACTGTCTGTTATCTTTAAAGTAATTATTAAAATGTGCATTGTAACACATTTTAAAATAGTTAAAACAAGATTAACTGTCGTGAAAAATTCAAGATTTTTTTGAAGTATACTAACACATGTATTTTAAATAATAAAAGCTAAAATTTGCTGCTGAAAAGTGTAGCAAATTTAATTTAAAAGAAAAGCTACCATTAACTCTCCTGATAAGCGATTTGTGTTGAAATCCCACGCGTTTAAGATAATTAATGGACTTAAATTTTGTTGTCAAAAGAGCAACATGGTAATTTCATTAATTAAATTTGTAATTCAGATTAAGTTGCTAGACTGAAATGAGGAATGCGTCATTCTTACCAAGGCAGCTTAATATTCACGTGATTTCAAAGCTTTTCCAGAAGTCGTCTTCACCCATTTCATTTTCACACTCTCTTTGTGAATCATTTCCCAGAGGAACACACACTCCCACAACAGTCAAATCATTCACTATGTACATCATTCACTCGATAGTTCCATGTACAAATTCCTGCGGGAAACGTATAATAATTTGTATTCGCATTCTAGTCTGGCAAAGTTGTTGCCTTTTGTATTGATAAAAGCAATCATAATTTGATAAAATGTTTAAAGTCTTTCTAAACATGTTTAGTCACTTGTAAAATAATCATTAATTTGTTATAGGTTAATTTAAAAGGTGCATATATTTTAATTAAAATGATTATTATGCATTATTATTTTTTGAAAATAATGATTTTAAGAAAAATTATGAAGATACTGAAAATAATCAATAGATTGTAAAGATATATATAAAATAGATGAAAGGAAAATTTATTAATAGTAGATGAAATCTAACAGAATGTATGTCTTTTATAGATATTTGTGATTAGAAGAAACTACATGTATATTCATTTCTTAATGTTTTTGATAATTTTATTATTTAAAATTAAATATGATAATATGTTTCTTAAAATCATAATGCAATGTTTATTTAAACTGTAAGGCAAAGTAACTCTGAAATAATTGAAAAAGAAAGAAAATTTCCTTTCATTGTTAAATGAAATACCCTCTTTCAAGTATTCGTTGTTTATCCAATAAAATTAGTGAGGTCCAATTTCCTTCCTGTCAAAATTATTTTCCAGCATTAAATCTCCAAGCAGATATTCGGAAAATAAACTAAAGGCTCTGTACTTTTATTGCTCATTTAACAGCTTCATTCATCAAACTGAAACTATAAAAGAAATCTCGTGTATTTGAAACCAAGATTCAATCCCGTAATTAACTTCGGTTTCGGTAAGCGTATTTTTCGTAGAGTATTTTCTTGCAAATTTCCCGAGACCGAAGATTAGCTTATACGAATAGAAATCTAGTATGGTTAAATACCGATTTTTGAAGAAAAAGTTTCTTTTATACATAAGATGCAAATATGTATATTTATGTTATACATATTTGGATAATGACATCTATTTATTTTTATTTGTTTTTATTCATGTAGCTAAGAAAGATTATATTTGCCAATAGATGGTATCAGAGAATTACATTCCCTTTTATTTCATTTTATTCTCTGTCTTTGAAAGAAAACTTAATTAAAGTTTTCATTTCTCTTAAAACAGAATAAATAGTATTACATAACACACACATTTTTGTATAGAATTTTGCTTTCCTTTCCATTTTTTAAGCAGTAATAGGGTTAATAAAAACAAATGCGAACATCAATAAGCGATACGTGTAAAATACAAAGTTTTAATTTAAGGGCTTAAAAAAAGTTTAATCCTATCGAGAAAATAATTTTGCCAATATTGCTATTATCGGTTTTACATATATTTCAAAGTGCAATATTTGAGTTATTTTCAGAAAAAAAAAGCAAGAGGACTTTTCATGAAGGTTATAGTTTAACAAATATAGTTTTGTATACTTTATTTGAACATATGATATTGATGATCTGATACTATGTGATTGTATATATATATATATATATATATATATATTTCTTTACTTGAGAAATATCAAATTAGTTAATTTGTCTATTAATTTTAAAATAACTTAAACAATTTCTATATTTTTTTTATTTAAATGCCTATTAATCATATAAAAAAATAATATTCTATATTTACTAGTGCAAAGGTTGGCTTTCTTCTTATTTTTTAAAGGAATTTAAAGTATAAAAATTATAAATGTGGCTAATATATATGTGTGTGTATGTGCATTTATTATTATTATTATTAGTTTTTTAACATTTTTCTATTTATTCCTGGCTCTATATTTCAATATCTTTCTCTTGTTCTTACTTCATAATTTTTAATTTTATTTTTAAAGGGTTTTTGAATAAATGTTCTTCTCTCTATATGTTGGGGATATTTTTAATTCGGATTTTAATCAATATTTTAAAGAAATTTTTGTAAGTTAATTTTTGGCTTATCAAATTCCTTAAATATATTTTTTTTTCAATAACAGGCTAAATTTTAAAAGTAACTTCAATAAATAATTTTTTTTTGACTTTTTTAAGTCATTCAACCTACTTTTGCGATTTCTTTTAAATCAAACTATCAGTTTTTACTTTGATGGGGGACTCTTTCATGGAATGGAGAAGGTACACACGTATTGGTATGAAAATGCGTAGTGTTTTGTATGATTGTACATGTATTTAATAGTAATAGTTTTATTTTATTGCAATTTGTTAAAGTTTGTTTCAGATTCGATAACTTATTTCTTTCTGCCATTATTTTTAAATTATCACCTAAGAAATCTCTTTCTTAAAAATTTACATTAGTTTTATCAAATTTAAATATAAAGGATGAAAAGATAAGTATAATATTATACCGGTATTAAAATTAACTTCATAAACAATAAAATTATGAATGTCTCTTTTTAAATCGAAATTTTTGTGATCCATAAATTTATATTCAAAGAAATGTTGATAAATATTAGCTAGACTTGTACTAGCAGGCTACAATTGAAGTATACTTTTAAAATATACTTCTAGTTTTATAGTTTTTCCATTATAAATAATAGAGTTTCTGTTAGTAGAAGATTAATAAGTTATTTAAATTTTTCAGAATATATAAAATTATTAAATTTTAATTCTTTATAAATAAAAAATAAATTTAATTCAATAATCTAAATCTATGGTATTAAGCAAATCTTCAAAGTTATAACTACAAATAGATTAAATCACTGTACCTTTTTTTATAATTATTAATTTCACAAATATTTTTAATAACACAAGTCTTATTAAAACTATCAATTGTAATTTGTAATATATTTCTAGCTATTATAATGAAAGTATTTGAACTATTAGTCATTTTAAGTTTAAGAAGAAATTTGTGAAATTTAGGAGTTAGTGAGGCAATTTTATCAAACAGAAAGTATAACCTATTTTTTATACAATACTTGAATTCTATTAGTTATTTCTCTATCACTTTTATTACCAATAATAAAGGCTTTATTTTTATTTAAATGCTTATTCATTTATAAAAAAATGTTTCTTACAAATAATCACATAATTCCTTGGTACCTTATCATTGTAACAAATAATGAATTAATCTTGTAATTTTAAAATAGATCTTAATAAATCTCTAATGTTAGTGCTATCAGTTATCTTCAAGATCAAAAAATTTAATTCTTCATTAATATTAAATTTATATTCTTTAAAAGCCCCGATAAGCATATTTAACTTAATTGCTAACTTTGATAAAAAAATTCTAAATATTTTCAATAATGTTTTAATATAATTATTGTTTTTAAGAATAATAATTGTCTGAAACGAGTACTTTTATTCATAATTTCTCTCACACTTTTATTCCTAACTATATTTAGATTACCTGTACTCACATGTTTCCATTTTTCATTAATAAAATCTTTATATTACTTACAATTTCAATCATTATAACTCTGTAAGCTTTTGGAATTAATGAAGTTATATAACATTCGTCCCATATTTTTACACACACACACACACACACACACACACACACACACACACACACACACACACACATATATATATATATATATATATATATGTGTGTGTTTGAAGTCAATTTTTGAGTTAAATAAGCTATAATTCCCAGTATGAAATTTTCAAAATCGGTATTGAACTCCTCTTTTTATTTGTTTAAAGTAAATTAAAATTTTAAAAAACTTTCTTTATTTTATAATAAATTTCAAAAAAATTATATAAATAGCCCAATATTATTATTTTCTTACCTATTACATGAGCATTGGATTACTTTATTAGACAAATCAACTATCATTTTTGAGATAATAGGACTGACTGACATCTTATTGTCATTTTTAATATATCATTTGCATTAAGCAGGTTTTCAATATATTACAATAAATTAAATTTAATGTCACATGATTCAACGAAATGTATAAAACACCTATTTAATCGAAGTGGATCTAATTATATTGGAAGGTATAGATTATCTTAAAAAAAGTAAAAAAAATCAAGTTTAAATCAATAGGCAATACAGACTCTTTCATCTTTATCTTCGTTTGAAAGCAAATCTAGAAGATTCAATAAATATATTTTTCCATTAAAATCTCCTTCACAAAAGAAAACTTTCTCAAAATATCTGTATATATGAACTCTTTGAAGTCACTATACTAAATATAATTTCTCTATAGATAATAAAGCAATGGAACCACCTGAATAGCTTTCATATTCAACTTCCTTCTCCATTTTAATTCTTTTTCAATGCTTCCATATAAAGAATGTATCGTAATACACTGGGTTATTATCAAGCTACTTTGGATGCGATGAACAAGCACTGAACTTTCTTTATTAAAATTACCAGATGATAAAACAATGGAAAGTGAGTTTGATGACTTAATTAATGGAATATAATAGTTGATGGAACTTTTATTCCTAGAACTTTCTTTATTATTTAACAATTTATCTTTGAAGAACGGAAATGCATTATGAAACTTGCTTAAAGATGTCTAAACACATAAGTTTTTATTTGTTCAAAGTTATATAACAAAAGTAAAGTTAGTGACATCTTCTTATATGTCCAGATATTTCATTTCTTGCTTAATTTTCCTCTTTTATTATTTTCCTCTTTGCTAATGCATTTTCATTGTTGATAGTCGTAATACTTAACATTCCTTATTTAGCAATTGTAGTTAGCTATATTTTTCGGAGTAATTAGATTACGCAGCTGCATTATAAAAAGATTATGTAAAATCTTTTATAGAAAAATAAAAAAGTTCTTCAAATTGTATGGTGATTTTTATTTCATTTGAGTTATTCCCGACGCAGTGTGCAATACAGTTTTAATCTGTTAATTTTATGAATGATAGAATACACTTAGTTTCCTTACTTAAGTATAAAGAGAACTCAAGAGCTCTTAGAATTGAATAAAATTTTCTTCGTGATATTTTTTTACACTACAGACTAAAGATCAGAATTCATACCTTAATGATCAAAGAAAGAATTTTGATTTAATTTTGTTAGAGCTTTTAATTTGCGAAGAAATATGAAGTGAATAAAAAAGTATAAGCGAAATTTTAAGATGTAATAAAGTTAGGATTAATGAATGTTTCTATTACTCTTTTCTTTGCAGCTTTCTAACTTGCATTAGCATTAATTAAGCTGAAATTCCAGATAAGGGTAACTTCTTCCGAGAGCAAAGATGATCTTTCCTCTCATAGTCGAATTTCTTCCATTTTATTATTCGGTTCTGAACTTCATTCAATTATAAAGGGGGGAGGGAGGAAAGAGCAATGGTGCCCAAATGCATTTAAACTGTTAATAATTACTTTGAACGTCTTTCATCTTTGACATTAAGCTTCATTAAATTAATTTAAGTTGCTTTTTTTCTGTCAAGAAAAATGCACGAAGAGTATTTTAAATGTTAAAGAAAAATCCTTTCGTTATGTTTCGTTTAACTGGCTCTTAAAATTTAAAATATTTTAGAAACAAGTCAGTTTCAGATTTTTTTTTATTTAAGTGCTTTTAAATGAAAAATTTTAATAACCAAATATAATCATAGGAAATGTTGTAAATTCTACTTCGGAATTATGTAACTACTGTCATTTTAAGGCACTTAACCCGTTTGTAACTAAACAACGACTGTGTTGCATTTGGAATGGAAATGATGTGTACTAAATAGTGTTTTCTAATTTCTTCAAGTAAAAAAGCTAGGTGTGCGCAAAACATTATGAAAACTTTTCTGAGAAATAATATTGTCAATATATTACTCTAGTGCAATTTTAATAGAAACAAATGGATTAAAATTTTCACTCAGCTGTCTATAGGTATCATAGTCCTACGGCAGCTCTCTTTAACAATGACAGTATAAGTAAAAAGTCCTTAATAACTGATTCGGCAGTTAACTCCTTTTCGATTGATTATTTAAGGCTTCAACAAAGATGATCGGATGAGTTTTCATGTGACCCGATGATGGGAGTAAGAATCACCACCGTCACTCAAAATCAACCAACCTCCTCTTCGATTTAGAATTAAAAAAAAAATAATAAATAAATAAATAAAAAAAAAACAGTCCCCCAAAGTCCTGAAATCCAACGCCACTAAACTCTCTTGAATTAACAGCAGAATATTATTATGGTTCATTGAATTACTTTTAATTCTCAGTAAATCGAAATAGTTTTCATTTTCATAGGTTACTTTTTTTACACCTTTTCCCTTAATATATATATAATATGTGAAAATTATTTAATAAACATAGATATAAGGCAATGAATGACAAATAAAAGCAAAATAAATTAACTATGTTTGAAATGTAAAATTAAAAAGAGTGAATTTTTAAAAAAATATACTTTTTAAACTAATTAAATTATCAAATTAACTATAAAAATTGATTATCAAAAAAATCTTTCAAAGAGTATAATTATCATTTTAATAAAGATGTTTGTAGCAAAAATCTTAAAACTAATGAGAGTACGTATTTTTAAGAAATAAAAAACTGCAATAGGATATGTAGATAAAGTACCTTGTAGTAAACCAATCATTTGCAAATATTACAACTGTAAAATAATCAATAGACATCTTGAAAAAATGCATTTATTGAAAATAAAATTATGAAAGAGAAATTAATGGAGAAGTATCTGTTCTATTTAAGAAAATAGGTTTTTAAATATAAAATATTATTAAATAAGCTAAGTTCCTATATATTAAGTATATTAATACTAAGGATATTTACATTACCCATATCAAAGATTTCAATTATGTGTTTAATTCAATAGTTATATATTATTTTGTCAGTGTACTTTTAATTATTTTTAAAAATAACTTATTAATAAATTAATTTCTTATGACAATTTTCAATATTTTATCAATTTATTTTTTAAAAAAAATAATATTAATCTTAAAGAAAAATAATTAGAGGTATAAATTAATTAGAAATTAAAGGTGAATTAACTAGTAATAGTTTATTTTTAAGTATCGTTTTGATGCTCAAAAAATAAATAATCCTAAGGCAGTTTTAACTACTTTTTTATTGTTATAAGAAAACCTGTACCTCAATGTAGTATTCAACCAAGTTATCTCCACTGTTAAAGCACTTATCATATCCGTAAAAACAGCATCAGGATTTCATCATCATATTAATCTATCGCTTGATTCGATAACCACTACAACAAGTTCTTTTTGATATCATCATCTTCGTCATGGTACTTATCGCCTCAATGCTTTTACAAGTGAACAAACAAGTAGCAGTCACTGGCGCTAGATCAAAGCTATACTGAGGCAGATTAAGTTACTCCCAGCCACATGATGCGAAGAGAATTAGGGTTCGATGAGCCACATGTGAATGGGAACAGTGATGAGTGAACAAAATAATCCCTTTACCGAGCATGTCATACCTTTTGTTTTGGATTGCACGTCACAATTTAGTAAATGTGTCAAAATATATGTTAAAATTTATTATATAACCTCCGAGAGCATCTATAAGCTTAAAAAAATCTATCAGAAACTTTCCTTCCTATCCCAAAATACAGTGCACAAAATTTTGCGCATTAAAATTGCTTTATTCAGCTTCATTTTTTAGATGATGTTGAATGCCTCCATTCCATCTAATGTTGTGTTAATTTCGATGTGACATGAGTCACCCATGTTTCGTCACCGGTGATAATTTGGCTTAAAAACTCATCAACTTTATTCTTGCACACACACACACAC
>BMAW01039545.1:70326-160749 GCA_019974015.1 Nephila pilipes | reverse complement strand
CTGAAATGATAAATCTTGGATGAAATTTGTCATCTTGTCTCGAAATCTTGAAACAGTTTTATCTAAAGAATTATTTAGTCATTTCTTTTCAACATTTTTAAGCTTGTCAAAAACAAACGAATACTAATTTAGTTTTGAAAAAGAAATTAATTTTCAACTTTATATTATTGCGTAGAATCTGTTTTACCAGAGGTTTCAATTAAATTAGAGAAGCCATAAGCCTTTGACTTTTAAAGTACCATGAAAATATCCTTAAATATTTTAAATGAAAGGAAAATACCTACCGCTTTCTTACTGAAAAAGGAATTAAATGAAAACAATGCAAAATAATACTGCTTTAATTTTTGGATTTCAATACTTGGTTTTTAATATGACAAAAATCCATTTTGGGATTAGAAAATGAATTCCACCTCTTTTGACGAACATTGCAGCAACGAATCATATTGTTTTCGAAAATAATTTGAAAATGATTATAGCCTTTTCTTCTTTTTCTTTGAATATTTGAGAATTGTTTTTTCTTCTTTCATTTAAGCTGATGGCTTGTGTAAATTGAAGAAAAACATTATGATATTTCTCATTTTTTTTTGAGTCAGAACACATAATTTAAACCATCGTTATCAAGAATACAGTTCCATTATAAAGACACTAATCCCTCTCGAATGTTCCATATCCAAGAACCAGTTTCGCGTCTCTTGCATGAAAGGGGGGAAAACCCTTGAGGGTAAGAAGGAGAGAGGGGATCTGAGATACAGATGCTGTAAACTGTTCATGTAAGCCTTGGGAAGTGAGTTGGGTATGAGGCTTAACTCCCTCCCCCAAGTAAATACATATAATGAGTCATAGAATTCAGCATTTCCGAAAACTTTATCTAAAGTTAAAATCAATATTCTGTCTGATACGGGAAAAATGTTTATACAGTGTGCATGGAACTGTTTCTTTTAGAGCTAATACAAATTACTATTCCTTAAAATGTGCTGATTTTTTGAAGTGATATCTATTTGATCACGAATTATATATATTGTTTCAGTTTTATGAATGTATTTTTATCTTTATAATGTGCTTATAAAATGTTCATTGTTCTATATTAGCATATTCAATTCCGTCTACATTTTCAGAAATTTAACGTCTTAAAGGAATAATAGTCCCTTTTCTTCACAAGAGTGAACTAAACATTGTTTTTTTCAACTAATTTACTCTTTATTGATTGTTTATGGATTATTTGATTTTGTACTGCTTATTGTAAGAAATTCAAAACAATTAAAAAGTACGAATTTTCCTTTGAGTTAAAAGTCACAATTGTATTTGTTCAATTTCTTTAGATGTTTTGTTACTTAGTTTTTATTGTTTATCTTTTATACTTCATTCATAAACTAGTATTTTATGTTTGAAATATTTAGTAACTTTATTCTGATAAAATCTTCATATGCATTAGGAACCTAAAAAATGAGAAACTGTATTGCTTAAAAAAATCTAAGAATCTTTTCAATCCTATGTATATCTTTACTGACCATAAGTCTAAGCCTCAGAAAGGAGCTGTCAATAAAATTCGCAAAAGATTTCCTCTCCTATCATAGAGCTATACAAAATCTTCCAAATCATGACATTTACTCTGCGGGGAAGTTGGCCATTAAAATAAACATCCGCAGTAGAAAATCATGTACTTGAAGTTTTTCCAAGGTCGAAGCAATAGCTTGAAATTACCTTGTATTCTCAGTTTTGCGTTTTTCTTTTCTTTTTTTTTTTTTTACACATTTTCATTTCATTTCTTTTTTTTTTTTTGTGTGTGAAATGAATTTGTTTTTAGCTAGTATGTCTTTATATTACTTTTGGCTTAATCTATTTCTGTATATATGCAGAGATTTTTTTTTTTTTTTTTTTGATATTTCATTTCTGTGATTGTTTTCTTAAAATGTTATTTACTGCGTAGTTTCTCATCGATTATTTAAAACAAAGCATCATTTTAAGATAAATTAAAATATTTAAGCCTTTCATAATTATTCACATATATTTTTTATGCGAAACTTTCTTCTAAAACATATTCATTTTTAAGCTTTAAAGAAACCTATTTAGTAGTTCAAGTCTTCAGATAAGTAAAAAAAAAATTGTATCTTTATCGTTATCTTATGACTTAGAAAAATATTTGATTTTCAAGAATTATTTAGAAACTACGCAGTATATTAATAGCAGCAAAGGGTGTATAGATTTGTACTCTCATTTCAATATCCTCTTCATATATCAATGAAGGAGGCAAATTCAGTCAAGTCATTAAACTCAAGATCTAATTTTTCAAGACAGCTTTAGTCACGCTCATATCATATGTAACAAATAACTAAAAAATGAATTTGTTACATTTTAGTGTGTCATTATTATTATTATTATTATTAAACAGACTAGTTGGGTACTTGATTTCTAATCCTTACAACTGTCGATATTTCATTCTTGTATGATTACTTATCTTCCTTTCTTGCAATTTTAAATAACTTTTTTAAAAAGTAGCCTAGTACACTTTTTCCATCTAAAAGCCCAATTATATTACTGAACAAGCCAATTAGTTTATTTTTAGAGCAAAAATATGATCTGTGAGTTCACGTAATGAATTATTCGAGTCAAAAATTATCTTCAAGTTATAACAAATATTTAGCTATATATTAATGAATTACTTCTATAGTCTACCATAAATTTAGTTCGTAATGTTTTAAGAAATTCAATTTAATTTTTTAGTTTTTTTACTTATATTTCACTAATTATAAAGTACATGTAATATATAATTTATATATATTTCTTAATAATTATATATCCTTATTTTAAATATTTATTCCTTAAAATTTGATCATACGATTATATCATCACATTATTAATCACGCATATACTTGGTATATACTTGGTATTATAGTAATTTGTAATTAAATTAATTTGTAAGTACTGACCTTAATAAATTAATTTGTAATTAAATTTGGTACCATAATAAAAAAATTCTTTTGAACGATTAATGTATTCAATTTCTTTATTGCTGACTATTTTAATCATATGTAATAGTTGTATATGTATCTCAGATAAATGTTTTCTACATGTGTTTTGTTTGTTTTGCTCCAGTTTAAGATTTTTGATCATAAATACATTTAGAATTAATTATACATTTTTTTGTCAATGGTTTTGAGAGAAAAAAAAGTTGTTTTCCATATTTTTATTACCATACCTTGTTAAAAAAGAATTTAATGTGCACAGATATTCATCTCTATGAAGGCTACAATAAAATGTTGCTAAAATGCTAAATACTCATTCTTATAAGGCTAACTAGTAGTGAAGTAATACTATTGCTTTAAATTAATTTTTTTTTCAAAATCTATTTATTGAAGTATAGTAGTGATAAATCATAAACATATTTTTATAGATGGTTTTAGAATGTTATCTGTAATAGTTACTGATTATTTTAAGGTTACTGTGTGTAACTAAAAACAGGATGATTGATGACGATGATTGTTTACTTAACATCGCACTTAGAAGCAAGATTTTAGCAATTGGCAACAAACCTCGTAAATTAGAATCTTAGTCAAGCGGAGACGACACTGGAGCCTACACTCCCCTGTACAAACTTCCACACCATATCAAGAGATGACTTGAAGCCTGAACAGATTTAAAGTGCATTATTCCTCAAAAAGACGGGTCTTAAGTGGCATTAGGATTCGAACCCCCGAATGGACGGAAACAACACAAACAGGGAGTTCACGACCATGACCACTAGGCTATGGTAGTCACTAAATTATATATGTATCATTAATTATAATAAATATATCACTAATTTACTTATTTTCTTAAGATGTTTTGTTTACTTGCTAATATTTGTTTTGGGAAATTAATTTTTTTAAAAATTTGTTAGAGCACCTTTAATTAACATTTTTCGTTATTTAAAAATCAATGAATTAATACAGCTTTCTTAACTTATTATATACATTATTTCTCTAAGGAAATTCTTGGTTTCTAATGTGCAAATAACAGTTTATAGAATTGTTTGCATTAGCTCTAAACCAAAGTATACTTGCTTATTGAAAACATATTTCTCTTTAAAATAAAGTAACTTACACACCAGGTAATGCTAAAATATCTTTTTTTATATTACATAATTTTTTTTACTTAAAATAAGAAGAGATTAGAGATGGGTAGAAATAGATTTCTTCAAAGAAAGTTTACTTTCAATTTCTGTCAAAGCTTTTTTTCTTACTAGGTAATTTTTGTGTTTAAAAACTGTCCTCTTTCTCCATTTTTCTATTTGTTGCATTTTTCATAAGAAAATAGGAAACGACCAATGTCTTCCAAAGGATAGAAAAATTGATTTAACGTTATCCATTTACTGCCTATAAATGTCTACTTCCTCTGATTTAAGCTTGCAAAGTCCCATAAAGTGCTTAGATCAAATCCTAGGTACTCCGAGCATGACTTCTTTAAATGCCATAAGAGTTCCTTTTATCTGGCATCTTGTTCTTTTATTTTCCGAATTCTCGAAGCAATAATCTTAGTTCAGTCAAGTAAACATTGAGACATATTTTTGCCTGTTCAATGTCTTTATGTAGCGTAAAACACAATAGGACACTTTCATTACTTCGCAAGATACACTATTGTTGTTCACTTAATCTTGTCCTTCACTGCGTACTAAAACAAGGTTTTACATCAGGACATATTTGCCTGATGAGCTACATGGAACTTTTTCATCTCTTATGCATTTTGTTTTATTTATGAACGCTAGAGACATGATAAATCCAATTTTTTTCCCCCAAATTTCTATAGATTTTTTCATTCCAAATGCCTTTCAATATTTGGAGTGTGCTGTGAGCAAAGTGTAGGTTTTTGTATCGTACAATCCAAAATATCACTTATTTTATTTAGAAGATTTTATTTTCTGTTATTATTTTATATATTCGTTATTGACTAATTCCTTTCAAAATCACAATGAATACACATTGATGTTTTTGAAACAACTTTGTGAATGTCAGATTATTTTGGAAATTTATTACATTCGATTTCAGTCAAATGACATTTATATTATAACTTATTTGTACATACTGAATGGAAAAGTCACAAAATGATTATTTTTGAGACTGTTAGAATACTTTCAATTTTCAAAATTGAAATTGCATATATATATATATATATATATATATATATATATATATATATATATAACAGGACCTTAGTGTTATAATTAATGTTAGAGTTTTTATAAGTCTTTTTAAATTTAAATTCTTAATAAGTATAAAAATATTTTAGATGATTTTATAGAGTACTTTTGTATATTTAAGTCTTTATGAATGCTTCCTTTGTTTACATTTTTATTTTTTCTTTGGCCAAATTTCTGATTTTTGGTTTTATACTACCTTTGTAAATATGATTCAGTGAAATGTTATGAACATATAGATCTGTAGTATCGGTATAAATGTCCATTATTCTATTCCAAAGCATGAAACAGCATTTATTACATTATCTTTATTTTTCTAAATTGTTGCTTTTATTTTTCTTTGTATTATTTTAAATTGTTTCGTTTCTTAAATAGCATGCAATAATTATTTAGGTTTTTGGTGTATTTAATCAACAGATTATTTGATGTATTTTTGTCTTATTCTCATAATAACTTTTCGATTGATAACATTTTTTATTTATTTTTTTATTTTTTAACTAATCACTTTTCTTTGAGTTATATTCGATTTTGTTCCAAATAATTTAAAAAATATTTGTGCTTATAATCTGTACTTAGTCTGATTTGTTGACTGCCATATATATATATATTCTCTATATATATCAATATATATATAATAATATGTATCAATATTATATATATTAAACCCTGAATAATATTATCGTATATTCCCATAAATTCAAACAAAAATAGCCGCAAAACAACCATATGATTGCAAAAAGATAAATGAATACCATAAAAATGTTAAATTATTAAAACTATTATAAAAATAATATAATAAATATGTGAACAAATAAAATACAAAAAATCTACACAATAGAAGAAAACATTTGCAAAATTAAGTACAAATAACAGTATAAAAATTGAAAAAAAGATTCAATAAATTAAATAACCAACAAAACAAAATATGCACATTTAAACTTGAGACTGAATTGTAGGTTAAGCATATTCTATGGTTCCATTCTCGTCCAGTGCAACTTCCTTGGTAAGAATTGGATCACTCGAAGCTGTAAGTTTTAATTGATTCAGTAAAAGAAACAAGGAAAGAAGAGGCAAGATATCTCTACCCAAAATGTTTCAATTAAATATTTTAGATAAAGATTAAAAATTTATAACAAAAACACACCTAAATCCAAGCTTGTGAAAATAATGAAGTTCATTTAAAATCGATGTAAAAGCAACTTAAATAAATCCCATTATCTTTTTACAAGCTATTATTTAGGTACGTTTTGTTTTAAATTTCTAAATATTTATCTATTATTTTTAATTTTAACTAAACTGTTTAACTCAATTTTAATTAAAGTTTGTTTTTGAATTTTTGTGGTTCGGGTAACTTGCATCTGCTTTTCTTCTTTCTTTTACTTAATCTATTATAATTTATGTTTTGGAGTGATCCAATTTTTGAGCAGCAAGAGTGCCGAGAGTGGTAGGTACCATAGAACATGTTAAACACCACAATTCAATCCTCAGACGGAATGTGCATGTTTTGTTTTGTTGGATATTCAATTTATTGATTGTGTTTTTATTTTTATATTTATTCAGTTATTTTTACTCATTTCTATAAATGAATTTTTCTCTCGTTTAGATTTTTCCATTTTATTTTTTTCTTCTTTATTATGTTTTATATTGTTTTCAATAATTTTAATAATTAAAAAATGTTTTATCTTATATATATAAAAATTTTGAAGGGAGTGACTTTTACAACAAATTGTTGAAGTATTTAGTTTTTTTTTTCATAGAATTACTCATATTTCTTTTAGTTTCGAGGCATATTTAAAATGTATCAGTTAAAGTAAAATAAAATAATTGAACTTTCTAAATTTCTATATTCATTCGAACGAGTTTTAGCAGAACAAATTATCTGTACAATTCAATTTTATTCCATTATGCTGAAATTACCCTGAGTATTAAAAGGAATTAAGAGAAAAAAATGTTGAATATATTTTTGAAAGCACTTAAATTTTAAATTATCCTTATCATATTTTTTTTCTACGAAAGTGTAACCGAATGTGCTTGAAAAAGTTAATTCCTTTTTTTAAAATAATCTATTTGTGACTTTTTATTATTTTTAATGGAAGCAATTTCTCTACTGATCTGATTAAAGATCCTTCGCTGAAATCTTAAGCTCAAAATCTTAAAGCTCCTTTTGGCAATGAAATGTACTTAAAATAGAACTAAACACTCAATTTTAATTAAACTATTTTAAACACATGGCTGTATATTCAGAACTACTTATCGTAATAGGATAGAAAATGTGTTAAGTTCAACACTATATAATACTATGAATTTCTAACTTAATTCTTAGAAAATGATTTTTTTTAATAAGTTGCGAGGGATTTTAAATGAAATTCACCAAACCAATAGATATTTTCGCAACAGATATTGAGAAATTAATAAATTTACACAGGGGAAAATTCAAAAGGACTTAGTGTCATAATATATATATATATATATATATATATTTAGCACTTTTAATTCAAAAATGTCATTTTAGTTTTTAAAGTTCTACGTGTTATTTTAAGTAGATGAAAGGAAGATATTTAAAAAAGTTAATTTCTTTATAATACGGATAAGTATTTCTTTCTAAATTAGTTTCAAAAAATGAGTTTTTTTTACAATAATAGTCCTAATCCATTTTAAATATATTTTTTTGCGCATTTACATTTGAGGTCGAGCTTTTTTGAAAATAAAAAAAAAAAAAAATTAGAGAAACACTGAAATCGCAACTATTGTATAGAATAGAAAATTGAATTAGAATTAAATAATTAAAATTGGAGTGGAAACAAAGTGTCGTGACCGAAATTTTTTTTTAATTCTTAAAGCTTTTAAATCAAAAATATGCACTTACAATTATCAATCACCTATTACTGATGCTTATGCAGAAATATATGAAAATAAATAGTGTTTAAAAAAGTAAAATATTTTTGATTCAGTTAAGTTATTTGTATTAAAATAAGATTATGAAAAATTATATGTACCAATATTATTTTTCACTCTTATTGAAAGATTTCGTAGAGAACCTTATGATATTTATTTAAATGATTACATTCTTATATTTGGGTAATCATTTTTTAATGTAAGAGCACATTTCATAAACTAAAGTCATTTTTTTTTCTTTTTGTAAAAATGAAATGATATCTCTTTTTACTTCTAATATTTGTCTCATATCACTTGTATCCCCGATAATTAACCTTTATTTTTCCAAAGAATTAATTATAATTTTCATTTTGCGAAGCAATATGTTTAGCGTATATGAAAACTAAATACCTCGAATGTTGATTATTCATATCAGCTAATTACCTTTCAATAAACTTTTATGGGCATATAACGATTTGAGAATTCAAAACTTTAAGAAACAATGTTAGGCCCAGTTGAAATTTGTAAACGCATTATGGCTTATTTTCTAGAAAACAAATATTAAATGTTTGCACATAAACTTCGGAGAACGACCATGTTAATGATCAAAAGAATTATTTATCGTAAGCGACAAGATGTCTCTCAAGTGAAATTTAGTTAAATGATTATTTATGAACATCACACTTAGAAGCAAGACGAAGTCTATTGCCAACGGACTTTGTAATTCTTAAGCCGCGATCGAGGACGACATCCTGTGTGAGCTGGGACTTCCCACTCCTACCTTCTACACTATTTTAATATGAGGATTTTTAGCCTAAACAGATTTAACGGGCATCATCCCTGTTTCTCAACGAGTCTTTGGCGGAAATGCGCTCGCGACCATGACCACTCGGTTACCGCTGCCACATGTGACATTTCCAATTTACGGTAACATGGCTGAGTTAACCTAGTGGAAGAAAGGTTGCGGGTTCGAAGCTCATTTTCATTAAATGCATCTATGCGGAGTAATGGGGATTGCTATTCGTTACATTCTTTTGAACCTCCTTTTCTACAAGCTTTCAATACTGTTAAATAAGGTTTGAGCTCAAATGTTATCTTCTTTACCTTATTTTGCCAATTATGAGAATATTCGTCAAAAGTGTGTTGATATTTTCTAATGTGATGTTAGGTTTCCTACTTTTATCATGTTTCTTACGTCGTTTAACCTATGTCGTTTTGTGACGTTGGGCTACACGTGGTTTTTTCTTCACTAAACTTGGGAAATTTTTTAAATTTGAATTGCATAAAATTTCAACCCCTTACCAACCAAATGAAACGTGATTAGGTAAATTGGATAAATATGACAAGTTTCATGAACTGAATAATTAGAGATTGGGTTTCATAAGTGAAAAAGAATTGGAAGGTAAGAGAAGGGAGACAGATGACAACAGATGATTTGAGAATCCCAATTTACAACTTCTTTATCAGCTTAACGTTATCATCTGTCTCCGTTCTATTTCCTTTCAATTTTGTTATTGTAATTAATCTGTTATTGTTCTTAAATCTATGGTTTTATAATTATAATTAGTAGTTTGTAGTAAAATTGGTTAGAAGTGACTCCTAGTGAGAATAATAGGAGTAGAACTTGTTATAATCATGAAATTACTATCAGTACGAGGGAGTTGGTAAGCTAAGATAGTATTCTAGGATTAAAGTCGTTTAAGAAGGATTCAAACGAGCGCAACGTTGCATACTCTGTGCGGATAGTTAAATAATCTGTGTTGTCCTTTTCTTACGTGTCTTCAATTGGTTTAGTGAATTTATTGATTATTTAATTAAACTTTAAGATGTCTATGTTGTTTAATGAGGGAAAGCAAACGCTTCAACTTGATTAGTTGAGCACTGGCCTATAAAAAGGAAGAACGGTCATATGAAAGGGGCTCAATTCCACTGTGTTACTAATGGACGTATTTTAAATGAAATTTCTTCTTGTCTTCGATGAGCAAACTTGATGAATATGTCATTTGCGTCTCCTGAAGCGGACATAATAACCTAGTGATCATGGTCGCGAACACTTAAGACTCGTGGCGCACAGAAGTAGTTGTTCTTTGAACCTTCAGATCTCTAAGTCCTCCTATTGGCATGGTGTGGAAGTTAGGAGGGTGATTGACCAGGCTAGATGACATCCTCGTCACTTGACCGTGGCTTAAAATTGCGAGTCTTGTCATCAACAGCCTTGTGTTGCTTCTAAGTTTTGCATCAACAAATAATAAATTCGCTTTCGTTACTTGATTATGCTTGAAAATTGTAATATTCATCAACAATAGTCTGTTATGCTTCTCTAGTGAATTATTCATTAAACTAACGTGAATGTAAATATACTATTACGTAAAACCCAAAGGATTTTACATTTTTCAAGCAGAAATATATTATTGCTTTAACTTACACGCGTTTACAATATTCGAATATTTTTAAATTTTGTACCAAATATAAAGGCAGGCAGTTTCAGTTCTCAGAAACAAAATAAAACTGTAACGCATGATTTTATCATTTCCTTTCTCAGACTTTACAGATTTAGAGTAAAAATAAATTGTACTCTTTTCAATTCATGATGATGCATGATAATGAAAACACAGTGACTACTCTGAAAGAGTAAAATGGGTAAATGTGATTTTGAAGCGCACATGCTGAGTTCCTTTTCTGAATTCTGATAAGTGAAACATGTAAAAAGGATGAAAACACAGGAGCAAACCATTAATGCATATTCCATACACTAGTCCCAGATGAAAACAAAATCCAATATTCATATGACCTATTGTTTTATTTCCGAAAAGAACAAAACAAAAATAATTCAGAATAATTTTTTTAAAACTTTAACATAAATCTTAAAGATTTGAATTTTTGATTTTTTTTCCCTTTTTGGATCTTGGAAACGATGGTCTATATTCTGTTACCAGAGCAAACTTTCGTCGTACTAAAACGAATGAAATATGCAACGGTTGAGAAAGTATTACCGTTCGGTTTCGGCATTTTTGTTTTTGAAAGATCTGCATATGTAATGCCGTTTAGCCACCGAAAAATCGATGCTTTTGCTTCTGTTTTATTCCTTATGCTTTTTTTTTACATTTGAATTTTACTTTTTTTTTATGAAACTCGTCGTTCATTTTTGGACTGAAGCAAAGAACAGAATGGGGGCTATGATGTGTACATTGTTGGCTGACGTTTTAAAGCTTTAAAATGTCTTGGCTTGAGTTGCTTTGCATGGTGAAAAGCATTACTTAACTGGGATTTTCAATACGCTGTTTGTCTAATGCAGCGGCAGAAGGAACGTTTCACTTCCTTTTTGGTATCTTTAAATGGAGCACTGCATTTCTTTTAAACTCTAAAAAGAATAAAAAGAAAAAGAGAAAAGTGTGAGACAAATATTTACATAAATGGTCTACTCCCGTTCACATTCTAACAGTTTTATTAAAGAAAAATGTAATTCTTTAACGAGAAAAAGATGGCTTTTTTAAGGTATTGATAAAAGGTAAATATGAAACTTTAAATATATTAATGTTATTTAATATTACATGATATTCTGAATAATATTATCATTCTGTAGTAGGTCAGTGAGGGAAGTAACTTTTAAATAAATTTTTGTTAATAAATGCAGAAAAAGTTTTTGTATATTTTAAACTTAAATCTTCTTTTTTTTTTTTTTTTCAGATTTCAAACGACATATTCAAATGAGTATTTAAATATTAGCAATTTGTTATTTAACAAACAGTTTGGTTTTATCAACGTCGCACTAGAAGTAACACGAGCGCTATTGGCGACGGACTTCGTAATTTTGAGCCTCGATCAAGTGACCTTAAGTAACTGACACATGACGCTTAAAGATTCTTAATATTTTGTAAAATAATATCATTTTCTATAATTTGTTCTCATATTTCGAAGAGTTAAAGCTGTATGCACCCATAAAAATGTTACAAGGAAATTTAGATGCAAATATACACCAATATTATAGCTTGTATGCCCTCACGTAAATGTTAGAGATTCCTATGTAAGTATATAACAATATTTTGGTATGCATTAATTCTATACCGAATGCATATTTCTCAAATTATCTGATTAAATTTTAATACCACATAGTTTTAGATGAGTTTTGGAATTTTTGAAGCTTTAAATCACTGTAATATAAAATTAGAAATACTTGTACACTAATGCTTTTTTTCTTTACGCAGAGCCCAAAATAAAAAAAAATAGTTAATAAATAAATAATAAAACTTTTCAAATGTATTATAAAAATAATCATTCTTTGTTAAAAATGAATTTAAAAAAATTCGTTTGGAAATTTTTATCTTTTATAAAAATGGTTCTGGGAAATTATGTCGAGAAACTGCAAATTACCATTTTGAGAAATGGTTTTACATAAATAGCTGACAACATATTAATAGAGATGGAATATTTTGAACAAAAGATCTGACGTGTTTTTATGTATAGTACAAATTCAAATTTCATTAATGTGTAAAAAATTCAGAAAAGATTTGTTTGATAAAAAACACCATGTCTTTTATAATTATTCGTTTTTAAATTACATGCTGCATACAATCACAACATCTAATCTTAAGTTCAAAAGATTAAAGCTTAAGAAACTAGACTTTGCGAAACTATAAATCAGAGAAAAAGGCAATATCATTATTGTTCTTTTACACAAACCACGGAGTTTGTTCCTCTTTTTTTTACGCCGTTGTTCTTTTCTGCAAACGACAGCATTCCCGAAAGATTGAATTGAAGTCGCTGCTTCATAAAAATTGTAATAAAAAACTGGGCTTAGAGACTCTAGCAAATAATTATTTTTTGACTTCAAGGTTTTATTTGATTTTATTTGTTCATTCTTTACGTGACAGAAGAACGTATTGCATTGAGAATATTGGTGATAATTTTTTTGTTGCTGTTCTCTCTCTTTCTCTTCTATTTAAGGCAATATTCCATACTTTGAATATCTACTGGAAGCACAAATATTGATGGAATAGAGCAAAACGAAACGACAGAGTGAAGTTTGGAGAGATGTTATATCGTGTCTAAACTTTATAATATGCATCAATTACCTGAACAAATTACTTTGAACATTCCCTCATTTTTTTCGTTTACAAAAACTGTACAGAATATATATCATACATATGTAATATTGTAATTCAGCTTTATATAGTTTCAAAACCTTATGATTCAACTTTTAGATAAAAAATTCGGTACTGTATAAGGCTTCCGACTCCATGGAAGGGGAGAGAGTTGATCTTGGAATGGCGGAGTCGTTTCAAATACTTGACTACTGGGTCCAAAGAATAGTTGACCGGTCACTTTTTGCAATGCCAATATCAACTGGACCAAAAGAGACGTCCCAGTCGGGCTAGTTATTAAGGCGTTTTAACTTCTGGCGTTGTTGTTGAAGGAAGTCACCACATACTCCTTTCTAGTATCATTGTGATTATTGGAAGATAAACATTCTGAATGATATTTGTGAGAAGTTCGCTTTTCTGGCCGTTACTGCAATTAATATTCATTCCTATCCTGTTGAACTTAATTTTTAGTTTTTAGGTAAATTCCATTTGATGTCATTATCTGTCCTTAGATGAATGGCGTGTCTCTTTCACATGTGCGCTGAAGCCTGTATATCAATAGTAGTGATTTATGTGCGCCTTCTTAGTTAAGCACTCAGATGAAAGTGTTTCTACATCGGGGGCATATGAAATCAGTAGTACAAGGGTATGTTGCCTTTTTTTGTACAAGTCCTGGGTACCCCCAACATCTGGATCTGAAGAAAAGTTGACCGGTCTCTATTTGCTGCACCTTTACAACTAGACCAAAAGAGACGTCCCATTTGCTCTATTTATTAAAGCGTCTTAGTATTGTTGTTGAATTAGAATGATGATTTCCATTTGAAGATAAGTTAGAGAAAAAAAAAATCCAGTTTATTAGCCATTAACATAGGATATGAAAAATCTCTCTCAACTCTCAGTTAATCCTAAATTATATTCTAATAATAAATTCTAAGCTTACCAAATCACTTGTACAGATTCACATCTTGTTTATAAGTTATTAAACACTTATTACTCTTACTAAGAATTGCTTTAAGCCAAACGAGTGATATCTAAGATTTAATTGAACATACAAATATCTATCAGCTTTTCTTTATCCACTATCCTTATATTTCTTTTCAATTCCATTTCACTTACATATCGCTATCTCTAAATCATTTCATTACACTTCTTTTCTTCATATAATTTACCTAATCACCTTCCATTTGTTTAGCAAGGATTTGTAATTGTATGCAATTTAAATCACAAATGCTCACGATGTTAGTGAAAAGAAAGCCGTAAATAGACCAACGTCACAATTGTCATAATATCCATTTTAAATTGTCATAATATCCATTTTAAATAGTCATAATATCCATTTATTCAATATTGATTTTCATCGTATCATTAAATATTATTCTTATTCCATTATTATTCTTAATACTCTTATTCCACGAAAAAATTCATTCTGTAGCGATGCATTAAATCTATTGGATTAAGAGCCCTCATGGTGGCAAATTGAGGAATTTAAAAGTAAGGATATCCAGCTTAGGTGTCAACTCTCATCACTCGACCATAGTTCAAAATTATGAGGTCTTTCGGCAAAGGTCCTCGTATTGCTCTTAAATCCATTGTTAATAAACAATCAATCAGCAATTAATAATGTAGTGTGAAATGCATAACCGACACACTACAAATATGTCATAATAAGTAATATAAATAAAAAAGATTACTTTTTATCATTTGGATTCTCAAATTCACGAGCGTATATATGAAGGGGCAAGAGAGAACTGGGTTTACCAATGCTCTCAGGACAAAATATTTGTTGTTAAAGCATAAATTCTCAAACATGTATTTAAAGAATCCGGCAATAAAAGATGTAATGGTAAACTCGGATTGGGATGAAAAATGAGGTAAAAACTCTAACTCTAGAGGTTTTCTCTGGCTACGAATAAAGAAATTAATTCAAATAAATTTCCATTATAACACAAGGTTATTCAAAATGAATCATTCGATTTCAAAATGCTGTATTTTCATAAATGAATGACACATAACGATAAGTATTTCAGGAATGCAAAAGGAAAAAATATATAAGTTTTTTTACAAGTGTTTGATATAACTTACTTTAGTTACATGTATAAGGGGTCAATTTTATATGTAAATTCCTGCCAAAAACGGTGTAAAGAGTCAGTGGTAATTGATAGCACAGCATCTTAATTCTGTCGTTTAAATTCACTTAAATTTGTAGGCAATGTAGGTGCAAACACTTTATTTTTTACAAACTCTCAAAGGAAGAAATCGCGTAGCGAGATATCAGGTGACTTGGATAGCCTGCAGTATATTATCAAATCATATGGTCCATTGCGAGGAATCCAACAGCAATCCAACTGCGAATTAGCTCCATTAAAGCTTCTAAAACGGCTTTTGTGAAATAGCTTCTTAGAAAAACTCAAGAGAACCCAATATTTTTCCCAAAATGAAACTTCCTCAGTTTTCCTTCACATTCATGTATTACGTATTATTCTGTGTCGTTTATTTTTGAAGATAGGGAATTTTGAAATCGGATGAATCCTTTTGAATAACTCTGCACAACGTTACTTTATGCTGAAATAAAAGAAGGACTCTATAATGAATCAAGTTTGAATACTATGTAAAACACACTCACAGAGTTTATTTTGAGAAATGAAAAATATATTGCAGTGTAGAGGTTTATTACATTCTTTTACACAAAAAATTTGATAATTTAGAACATTTTTAATAATTTCCTGTTAAATACTTGTTCGAATTTTCTACCTACTTATTTCAAGTATTTAATTTTTGCAGTTTCAATACCGGTAAAAAAAAGAAAAATGAGAAAAATTTCCATTTTATGAAAACACTTCTATTTATTCGTATTTTGAAACTCGAATAATTTTCAGTCTTAAGGGAGAAAAGCTACTAAATAAGCTTTCGTGAAATAGCTTCACGATATAGACACGAAGGGCATTTATAATTTACAATATAAGACTTTCACATTTTTCCTTTGTATTAGAGAATTACTTTTCATTCTGCTTCATTTATTTTTGAAAATGGATGAATCATTTTTATGTTAATATTGAGTGAATCATTACGTTAGGATTTAGGTAGCTCTTTCTTGTCTTTATTACCTGAAATATTTTTAGTATCATTCGGATAAAATCGTACCGAGTAGATACTTCAAACTCTTATTCGCGAATGAAGCTTATATTGAGAAAATAGTCTTAAATAGGGCCTAATAGATATCATATTTATTCCTGGTATTTTATGACATTTGTATCGAAATTTCTCCCAAGAAACTTTGCTTCTTTCAGTTAATAGAAAACATTCATTTAATCTCCCCTCAACAATTTTTGTTCGGTACCAGGAAACTGTCTTAAGAGTCATGGAAAACATATTACGCCGAATATTGTCGACGAAAATATCATAACGATACTTAGATCTACGTTTATATAAGTCTGACGTGCTTCAGTCAACAAAACTTTTATCTCCAACCAAAACTATTCCACAATTTACTTACAAAACTATATGATTAGTTGTTGCAAGAATGACCCATTATGTCCTAATACGTAGTAATAATTTGTGAAGGACTGTGGAATGGGCTTTCTTCGCTAAATCATGAATTTCACCTGATGGTGCTTTTGAGTCGTATGGGAAAATGAAAAAACTGATCTCATCTTTATATCAATATATAAAGTTGACTGAAAATGAATTCCTTCTCTCTCTCTCTCTCTCTATCTATTTTTAATGAATATAAATGTTTTTAATATTATTTCTTAAAAATAAAATAGTATATCTCCTAATAAGGGGTACTCACCGGACCAGATATTTCATCCCTTAAATAGAAATGTCCTTTAATATAAAGTAAATACGTATATTATTCGAAGGGACTAGAACCAGAACTGTCCCTTAAATATTAGTGTTCCTTATTCGGAGATGTCCCCTGCCAATGGATACTACAGAGAGTAGCTTTGGTTCTGATCTAAGAGAGTAGACTCACGAATTTATTTTGAAATTTAAATCCTGAGTATAGACAAAATACTTATTCTGATATACCCACGATAGCCTTGTGGTTATGGTCTGAAACTCGCAGCCTGTGTTGATTACGTCGAGTCGTGAGTTCGAGCCCCGATACCACTGAAGACACGCCATGCAGCAGAACTGATGCACGTTAAATCTGCTGGAGTTCCCAAGTCCTCCATTGGCGTAGTTTAGAAGCTTGGGGATGGAGATTTCAGCTAAGACGTCGTCCTTGTCACTTAACCGAGGTTCAAAACTACAAGGTCCGTTCCCAATAGCCCTTGTGTTGCTTTTCAGTGCGATATTAATAAACAGTCACAAACATTCGAGACGCTTATTGAGATAAAAATTTTCAGAAGGAGAGGTATCAGTTTGAATTTGATTTTCATATTAGATCATTTTGTGGAATAAATTATTAAATGTATGAAAAAAATTCCAATCTCAGACTTTTAGGACGAATTTCACCTTGTTTGTTGCCTTTTAGAATAACATCATATACAGTTTCACTCATAAATGCTGGTATTTAATAAAAATCCTAAAGGGGTACTTTTCATTCGTATGGTTTAAATACTACTCAAGTGATAATTATTACTAATTACTAGCTATATGCATAGAAAAACATCATTTAATCGTATTCATCAAAATATGATTATAATATATTTCAAACATTTTGCTTTTTATAGAAAAATAATTAGGTAAGAAATAAAGAATTTAATTTACTTTTACACCAAATGAATTTAAATAACGGTCTTATCATACGATGAGGGAAAATTAAAAAAGAAGTATGTAACAAAAAAAAATGTTTGGTTACGGTTGAGTATATTTTACTCTATACTCAATTAAAAATTAAAATTTTATATTTAAAATTGATAAACGTGAAATAAAGTTTTTAATTAAAAAAGTGGCCAATTAATTGAGCAGTTCTTGAGATGTTCCAGAAATAAAAGCTTTAATATTCTCAAGAGATTACAAAGCTCTTTCTTCACTTAATAAGTAAATTTCATTTTTTTTCTTCTCCTCTCGCAGCAATATTCAGCTAGCTACATAGTTCTTAAAAGCGAAAAAAGTTTAATTTAGAGATTTAAGTTTCCAAATGTTCCTACTCGTACTTCAAGCACTTTGTTGACAGATCGTGGGCAAAACTTTCTAAATATATTATCATAACATGAAGGAATGTTTACGTTAGAATAATAAAGAACTTTTTTTTGTTTTGTTCCAGTGTTGACTTCGGGGATCCAATATTGAAAAAAAGGAAAAAAAGTGAAGTGAATGAATAAGCTTTTGAACAGTTTGCGACACTCTGGGAGACTTTTCTTTCACGAAAAAAAATGCCACGCACACACACTCGAGCTTTAGGTGCAGCTTTGTGATACTGATCTCAATTTTTTATTCCCAGAGAGGAGAGTGAGACTGAGCGAGTTGCTTCTTCGAATAGATTTGCATGTCGTTAAAGTGCTTCAAAGAATTCGGAGGGAAAAAGGAGAAGGTATGCGCTCACTGAATAGGGAGTACTTCTTCTCTCCTTTGTCTTCTCACTTCTTTCTTTCAAATTTTCAATGGGCGTGAGATCTGGAGCGTGTAAATTGTGAGAGAAAACCTGGATCCCAACTTTTACTATTCACCATAATGGAGTAACAAAACGCCACCATCGACTCCTTCTTACAGAAAAACAATGCCCATTGTACTATGTAAGTTATTCTAACAAATTCAAACCGAAATGGATTTAAAGAACATGAAAAGGGTGTCCTCTGCTTTTAGTATAGATTTAATATGTTTTAAAACAGTTAAGGTCAGTGATTTAAAAAGATTTAAAATTTTTACTTTGTTCTCCGTGAGTTTGACTTCAAATTTTAAAAAATGTTTTGTAATGTCAAATAAAAGGTATGAAAACTTAATCAAGTAAATGGCTTCTTTGAGTGATTTACTGAGGTAATTTTATGATTCTTAATAAATATGTTGTATTAAATTATTCATGCTAGTTTTATTGCATGTTAACAAATCCCGCAAAAATAAAAATAAACCCTGTAAACTTTAAAGGAAATTTATGATCCCATTAATTTAATGAGGAACATGTTGCAAATTTATTGAACATCATAATTCTTAAAGATGGAATTGCCGAAAGTGACTTTAACGAAACTGCGGTGAATTATGAAATATTTTAAATAATTAGAACTATTATTTCATGTGGAGTGCAGATAAGGATTAGTTCTATTATTTAGAAAGTTAACACTTTAATTAGTAAAGAACAAATGGTTTTTAATGTGTTCAAATTTATCTAGTTAGTTTAGTTTAGTTTTTTTATTAACGTCGCACTAGAAGCAACACGAGGGCTATTGGCGACGGACCTCGTAATTTTGAACCACGGTCAAGTGACGAGGACGACACCTGAGCTGGCACCCCCTCTCCTAACATCCACACCACGCCAACGGGAGGACTTTGGGCCCCGAACAGATTTAACGTGCATCAGCCCCGGCTACACGGCGGGTCTTTGGCGGCCAAGGATCGAACCCGCGACTGAGCTAAAATCGCGACCTTGACCACTAGGCTACCGCGGCCCTCAAATTTATCTATCAAAAACAATTAAAATGAATGGACGATTGAAACACAATTTCATACGAACATTGAAACTGGTTGATTTTTTCGTAATTATGAAAATGGTATTTGATAACAATAATGAAGATTTGGATTTTCTTTTCACTTAGAAACTGAATATAATTTTTTCATCTGAAGGATTCATTAAATATTTATTGTATACTTAATTTACACTTATACTTAGTTTTATATATTTCATGTGATTTTCCATTTTAAATCAAATACATTTCTTTAGAAATTATGTAAGTATTCAGTGATAATAAATAAACTGCCTGTATTTAAAAGTTGTATTTAGAAGAAAACAAAAATTCTTGACTGTCTCACTAAAATAAAAGATATCAAGATTTAAGCCTCAATAATATTAATGTCATGTACTTGCATAAATATATAGCCATAAGCAGAAGTATTAGGCACTCTTTAAAAGTCCTCTGTTTGTAAAACACCGTTATATTGGAAAAATATAAAGCTACACGGATAAAAAAGTAATTTTTACTTATAAAAAAATCTATACTTGAATGAAACTCTTTTAGCCTTAATTATTTCGTTAATTGTTTTTGGTAGGATGCTCACTATCTTAAAAACATTTCTCTTTTGTTATTTTGTTTGTACTTTTCATTTGTTATTTAATTTTTTGCATTTGTTTGTGTTATTTTGTTTGTGCTTTTTAATGTGTGCTTTCAAGTAATTAGATACTCATAAACTTGCGTTGGAGAATACGTTAAAAGAGTTCGATGAGGTTAAGATCCAGAGATGGTATGAGCCACTCCAGGAGATCTACACTATTGTCTTAAATCTATTTCAAAGTTGTTTCAAGCAAGTAGTATTGTTAATCCCACACATGCTTGCGTCTGAAAAAAATCTGCGAAAATTATGGGTACATTTATGTACGAGTATATAGTTGTTCGAGTACATTTATATACCTTTACAAATGACTCATTGCTCCTTTACAGATGACTATTTATCCCAAACCAATTAGTTGCCCTGCATTTCCAAGTCATAATAATGCCTTATCTTTGCTTATCCGTAGGTACTTGTACTATACATTATAGAAGATTTACTTCCTTTTCCTTTGTCTCACATGTGTCACTTCAGTTGTTCTTAACACCTAAGAGATATTAATATAACATTAACTAATTTTGTAAACGCTATTTTCAAAAATACCATTGATATATATTGACTCTACGGAGCTGTTTTTTTAATAAAGTTAAGCTAATTAACTCATACGAGAACAAAATATTGCATCCATCCTCTTCTGTAAGATTTTGGTGCTTAAAAGCCCGTGCAAACCTTAAATTTCTGTATCTGTCGAATAAACTTGGTTTCTTTCTGCCTTTTTATCTTTTGACTCTAGCTTCAGTAAGTCTTCTTTTAGCGGTTCTAGGCATGATTTTACTTCTTGTTTTTACTAATTATCCAGCAGCCAGCTAAAGAAATGTTTATTTACGATTTCTCAAAGCAGCTCGTTTCAACAATTGCTTCTGTATGAGTGAAAATAACTTTTTCTACCTATTATTTCGCTATTTGAATGAGAACCAAAAGTTGCAAGATTTTTCATAGAATTTAAAACTGAATGTAATGAACATTTAACACCTTTTACAACCTGATTTTAGTTCTTATCCTATTGTATTAAAATGTATTTTCAAACACTGTTTTTGGCTAAGTTCACTGGTTTTTGAAGATTTCGAATGTAAAAATAATATAATACTCTGTGTTTTCGTTAAATTATAGAACACGAGTGTATATATGCAAATTAAAAGCAACAAGTATAGACCAATTCGCATTCCAAGAAATGGCGAATAGCTTATTAAAGTCGTGATAGTTTTTTATTGGCTTTTTAATGCATCGACTTTTTTTACAATGTTAATGTTGAGTTGTCATCTGAACTCGGCTTTGACACTGTAATAAATAAATAACAAACTAAATGATTTTGATGAACAAATTTGCAGTTAACATTCAAATGTAACAATGTATAATACTTATTCCTGAGTGTAGTTTTCTGTGCATATATATATGAAATCTATGAAAATAATTTAAACACCTTAAAAGACAAAAACCAGAAACGCAACAATGAAGAAATGTATATATGTCTGTGTGTCCTATTAATTTTTTAAAAAAGAAGTTTAAAGTATAAAAATTATAAATGTGATTAATATATTGGATCATATTTTTTTAAAAATGTTCATTTCATTATAATTATATAATGTTTTTTTTTCATTATAATTTTAATTTTATCATTTTTATTAAATATTTTTAAATACTTCTTTTTATAATTAAGTTTCAACAATCTAAATAGTGACAAGTATTTTAATTTGATTTCATTTTTTTTAAATTTTTTAAAGGTATTGTTTATTTATTAGTTAAAATATTTAGCTTTGTAAATTTTTTTAAACAATATTTTTCATATTCCCACCCTTTTCTATAATATTTTGTTAAGTCATTTTAAGCAAATTATTTTTTTTGTTTATTTAAATTAAAACAATTTATTGATAAGGTTCCATTTAAATCAATCAGTTTCTTATTTGACGGGTAATTCTTTTATGGAGTAGAGTAGGTACGCGGCATATTCGCATAAAATTTATGTAGTGCATTATATAATTTTAAAAGATTTTTGGCAATGAAGTTTAATTCATTTTTTTTGCAGCCCATTAAAGTTTTTTTTATAGGATTAGATAATTAACTTTATCCGGCACAAATGTTTTTTTCAGTATTCAAAACTTTTCAACATTTTATTCTGTTGACGTATCATTGGTAAATATTTTATATTACGTTTTGTTTTAGAATGCTTACTTTTTTGATTAAAAATATTTGATTTGGTCAATATTACTCTTGTTATTTAGATTTTTATCTGGTTTTACAATATTTTATATTATAAGATATGTGTAATTTGTGGCTTTATTTTGCCGTGAATTTGAAGATGTTTACTATGCTTACTTTCATTTTTCTGTGTATGATTTTCTGAATTTGCGGCTGTAGGGTTTGTAACCATATTTTTTTGTAATATAATTCATATAAGTGTAATAATTTGATCAGTTATTACCTTTATAAACACACATTATTCCATTCCAAAGTAGGGAACAATATTAATAATATTATTTTTATTGTTCCAAATTTTGCTTTTCCATCACTTCATTTTCTTTCAATTTTTTGATTATTTAATAACTTGTTTTGAATTTTTGGCTTTTCAGGTTTTAAATTTTAGAAAGTGTAATTACTTAAATAAATATATATCTGATTTGTATAAATATGAACTTTTTATTTAATGTTTTTTTTAAACATTCAATTTCTTTCTGCTAAATTATGAGTATATATATATATATATATATATATATATTAATAAATTTTTTTTTTTTGTGAAAAATTTATTTAATAAGTTAATTTAGTACTAAAAATGATGTAGTTTTAACTATAAAAATGTAAGCAAATTTAAGGAATACTGCAAAGTAGTGTCCTGCTAGTAACAACATAGTTAATATTTATTTGCACTTTTATGAACAAAATTATATAAATCATAATAATTTTACATTGTTGATATATATTCTCGTAGAAGACTTTATAATGCTTCAAAATAATTAAAACCCAGATATGAAACCTAATTTACTTATTACTCTCAATATTTAAATAAAATTCAGACTACTACAAATAAAAAAAATGAGTATTTAGATATTAAACTAGAAATTATTGATTATAAAATATATATAGTAATACTTATGTCAAGAGAGTCGCTTTCAATATTGATTTAAATAAAATATTTTACTGAAATACTAATATACACAATTCAGTTTTCTGGTATATTATGTTTAATTATACCAAGAGAACGAGTAAAGATACAGTTATTACAAGTTTAGAAATATTGCTAATTTTAATAAATTTTATAATTTATGCTTTCAGGCGAATTTTCATTTTCATTGAAACTCATTCAAAATTTGGGAATTATAACATGGAATAAAATATTTTATGAATTATTTTAAGTAATACACTTTAAAATAATTAATTTTGCTTTGTTGCATTACCAATTTCCTTTTTCTTCTGATGAATTTTTTTCAATTCGGTTTAGGAAAACAGGTGTAGTTTATGTGTTTTTCTAAAATTAACTGAGGTGTTAATATTTTTAAAAGTAGCAGGGATAATTTTGTAGTTTTACAGTATTTATCAGTTTAATTGTAAATACAGTAGTTCAAGATATTTATGCCACTTAGGTTAAAATTTAAAAAAAAACAGTATATAAGATATACAGGTTTATAATGTTGGGGTTTATATAGTAATATTATAATTTATTTCTTGTTCTTATATATATATATATATATATATAAAGAGAGAGAGAGAGAGAGAGAGAGAGATTATAGAAAAAATGCAGGATTCTGAAATATATTTTAAATGATTTTTTAAGAACTTATAAAAAGATAATGATACTGATTAAGTACCATTAATTTTCTTATGATACTGATTAAATACTGTTAATTTATTATGATACTGATTAAGTACTGTAAATGTTCTTATATACATGAAGGACAGTGGTTGTTTCAATCAGAGACAATTATACCTTACTATCTCTAGTTAATCATTAAATAATATATATTGCTAGTTTAAATAGAATATAATTTTAAGTTATTTTTAAATTAATGTGATAATTTCAGCAAAATGCAACAAAATGCAAAAATTATCTAAACATGCTTCTGAATATTTATAGTAATTATAAATTTTTTAAAAAAATTAAATAAATGACGATCATTGCATTTTTTTGAATAGATGATTAATATATCAGTGGATGAATAATTATTATCTCAAAGCAAAAACTCTACAAACAAAAACTACCAATTAAAAGAATCCTGGCTGTTGTAAGTAAAATCTAACAATTATTCAATATTATCAATAGACAAGTTGAATAGAAAACTGTTTTCTCGAGTTTTTCTTGTTCTTCTTAAGTTCATATTATAAAATCACCAATTTTCAGTTGATTGATTTAGATGTAGAGTTAGTGGAATCAAAACGGAATCATAGAAAAGAGAGCTATCAAATATATATAACACATGGATCAATACAACAACATTGAAAACAACATTTTTTTTTATTCATCAACATAACACCTTTTGTTAATCACCTTTTAGGGTGAAACAATCGTTCCAACGCTTTTCCAAATCTTTTTTTTTTTTTTTCTTTTTTTTTTCGCAAGAAATCTTTTTTGTTGCGAGTAAATAGCGATAAACAGCTTTCTGAATCATCGACTCGTTGCTGTTTTGGTTCCATCGAAAGCAATCACGGTACCCACTTGGAAAAAACCTTTTTCATGCTCAATTTTTCATGAAGGATAGTAAATACACTTCCATATGATATCTGTGTCATCTCAGTAATCTCACGGAGCTTCACTTTACGATCTTTCATTATAATTTTTGTCACTTCACTCACATTTTCCGGTGTAACGGCTTCCACAGGTCTACCCGAGCGTTCCGCGTCATTTGTGTCGGTACGACCACGTTTGTGTCGGTACGACCGACAAATCGTTGCTTTTGATGGACAAGAGTCCGGGTAACATTTTTCAATCCATTGTTTCGCTTGCACGGTGTTTTTACCCATTAAAAAACAATGTTTTATCAGAACACGAAACTCGGTTTTTTCCATTTTTTAAACAAACTACAAAACGACTTTACTCCAACCTCGATAACTCAGCTGTTTCTGGTCCGATCGACTTAAAATTTTGACACGTTTCAAGCAAAGGTTAGTACTCTAGAAAGACCTGGTTACTGGTTTACTACGAGCGCCATCTCTGGGTTAGTCTCGGGAGTTATTGATTGATGTGTTATATATATATATATACATATATTACATGAATTACACAACTTCTATTCCGTCATTTAGAAATCACAATCAATAAAAAAAGAAACAAATCTGAATTAATGCACAAAATTTATATTCAGTATTAGGTTAGGTTTGGTTTTATTAACATCGCACTAGAAGCAGCACTAGAGTTATTGGCGACGGACTTCTTAACTTTGAACCTCAGTCAAGTGATGAGGACGACACCTGAGCTGGCACTCCCTGTCCTAACTTCTACATCACACAAATGGATGGACTTTGGGCCCCAACAGATATAGCGTGCTTCAGCCATAGCTGTGCGGTGGGTCTATAGGGGCATCAAGACTCGAACCCGGGACTCGACGACCACTAGGCTACCACTGCCCCTATTTTCAGTGTTAATAATTTTTTTTATGTAATTAACTTAATATAATACAATTTATTAATATTCTATCAATGCACAGAAGTTACACGTATAAGAGATTTAAACACCGGAAAATGCATTGTAACACAATTATGAAAAATAACTCAAAATAATGTTTTTAGTAATCTTGCGAAAATGCAGTCAATTTTTGTAAAATAGTTATTCTTATTTTTTATTATCATTTAGCAACAAGAGTATAATGCGTAGTTTATTAAAGCTAATACTGAATCTAAAATGATGTTTCACCAATTATTTTCTAATTAATCCAGATAGAGATTGTTGCTGCAAGAAAAATATGAATAATCCAAAAGAAATTCAGTAATGAAAAACCAATTAATAAAATGACTAGTGAATATCTTATACATTTATTTATTTTTTTGCTAAGGAAACATGTAAATGACTTAGATATGGGAACATCTCAATTATAACAAAGGGAAAATAACCTTTATTTTGAATTCTTTCTTTTTGTAAATACTTATAATGAAATGATTCATTTGAAAAATATTCTTAGCGCACTTGATTTATGTTAATTTTTTAAAAAAAATAAAAAAATTCTTTTGCAAAAAAATTGAAAAGCTACAATTAAATTTTCATATTCAATTTTAAATTTTGAAGAATTAATAATACAATGATATTAAAAATTTCTAATTAAAATTAATTAAAATATTAATTAAATAATTTTATTTAAATTTATTTAAACTAATTTTATAACGCTTAAAAACTTTCCCTATAAGGTATAAATGAAAATTACAGATATTATAAGCATTTACAGCTAGCTCCCTCAAATTACTGATTTCTTTTTAGAGATGCCTCTCTTAGTAATTCATCCATTAGTTACGGAAGCAACTGTAATCTAAATAATCTCGTTATTTCCTGCGAGTCATCCACAGTTATCACAAATGTGGAATCTTCAGTGATGTGATAATAGAAAGATATCTTGATCATTCTCCAAACATTTCAAATTAAGAGTTATCTTTTAGAATTGAATAGATACTCATTTGAAGCTTAGTTATCTTTAAGAGGGGAATGTCTTTCTCTCTCTCTCCACCCTCCTCCCAGTGGTATTACACTAATAGGAACATCTATGCCTCACAACGCGTCCAATAGTATATCCCCCCTCATTTCAAACATTAGCAGATTTCTATTCAAATTGAAATGCACATTAAGGACTTTAATAGAATCACAGAAAAATAATATCGAGTTAATTCTATGTATATGTAGATATAAATCCTTTCAAAATGATTTGTGATTAGTTTGTTTTTTAAATGACTTAATTCAATTGAAAAAAATTTAACAAAAATATTTTTCATTTATTTACGATGTTATCACTCAATTCATTACATTTGTACGTATGAAATTCAATAGAAAGCCCGTAAACTGTAAAAAAATTGGAGTTGTTTATTCTGAATGAAATGAAAAGAAAAAATTACTGTTTTTGACGCTTAAGAATTTTTTTCGTTCTTTAAAATTTTTTTCTGTAAATTAAAATATTTATTTCCAAAAAAGGAATTCAAACATATTTATAATATCGCAAACCTTCGCTGAAGCTCATGGATATAAATTATACCGAATAAAACGACTAGAAATATTAAAGTGATATATGTATATATATATATATATATATATATATCACATTGGTGTGCAAGTATTAAGAACGAGATGGTTTTTCAATATAATGTTGTGCAAAATCTTTCCGAATCATATCACGGGATCCCTAGACGGCAGAATACAGAAGTGTAAACAAAAATTTAAAAAAAAAAAAAAAAAAAAAAATCAAAAGGATAAAAAGGAAGTTTATTGAAAAAGTAGCATGGAGTACAATGCGACTGAAGGCCGAAACATCCATATAACAGGAGTTCAGCCAGAAACGTGCAGCCTTTAATAGGGGATATGATCTCGTCTAACTGCTATGCAGGTTTCACATCGTCTGGCCATGCTGAGTATGAGGTTGACAATGAGTTGTTGAGGCATTACAGCCCAATCATCTTTTACGGCCAATCGGTGCTCCGGAATCATTACAGTAGGTAAGTTACGTACTACCATGCTTGATAGAATTTAGATCCGGATACCTTGCTGGACAATCCATGCGTTCAATATCCTCACTGTTCAACAGCTCTTCGGCAGCTACTTAACGATGAGTTGGCGCATTGTCATACATGAAGAGGATCCGCGGACTCATAGCACCTCTAAAAAGACGTACATACGGAAGGAGAACCTCGTTACAATAACGGCACCCGGTGACTGAGCTTTCCTTCTAACGTCGGTATGGCAACGAAATATAATGCCTCCGCAAACGAGAACACTGCGACCTCCCAACTGGTCTTATTCGATGATGTTGTAGGGGATTATTGTGGTTCCCCGTTCTCTCTAGATGTGTATGAGTCCAGAAGAGCTACTCAGACTAAACCTGATGTCATCCGTAAAGAGTACTCGACCCCATTGTTTTATCTGTATAATTCTGGTGTTCCCGACACCACAGAAGGTACCTTCTCTCAACAGCAGGTGTTAAAGGTACATACCGTACAGGTCGTCGTGCAAATAGACTACTATTGTGCAGCTTCCTGTCCTCGGTAAAACGACATACCCGCTGTCTTATCGTGGGTGCAAGATTTCGAGTAATTTCTCCCTCTGTCTGCCACCTGTTCTTTCTGTCTTGCAGGGCAATATACCGGTCATCCGCTGGCGTGGTTGCGCTTGGACTATCAGTGCGGAACCATTGGACAGATGTTTCTATTGTTCGAAATTCTCTCCAAAGTCATGAAACGTTGCTGTTAGCGATCCCGAACTCTGCAGCCACATTTGTCACACTTCGAACTTCTATCTTTTCAATGATTTGACTTCAGTAAAATCCTCCAGATATCATCTAACAGATTTCGCACTGAGGCTGCAAATCGACATCGTTTAAACTGATATACGTAGTGCAATCGCTTCTCAGAAATGCTGAGTTTACACCACCGGCGTGCTTTATTCCGGCACTACCACATTACACCTATATGTATATCTGCACATCTGCTACCATACTTTACCTTAGTTAATCTCCTAGTTGATCTTTCAGTTCGCTATTTCTCTTCGTTTCACTGATATGCTAATTTTTTTATTTCGTTTTTAATTTTTGCACACCAGTGTATATATATATATATATATATATAAATATATATATTTGTATTGTATTTTAATTTTATTGCATTTTATAATATTTTTTAATTTTAATATACATTTGTATTGTATTTGTATTTTTAATTGTATTGCATTATTATTTTTTGATAATATACTGTTTTTTTCCATTAATTCTGCAATATTTGTAGGTTCTTAGTTTTAATACATTTTTCAAATTCGTTTTCAGAGGTTATAATATGTAACATAAAATAATTGTATATAATTTAAAATTATATCTAATTAATAATAATAACTGCTTACATTATTATATACAGGAAGATTATAATTTAAGTTGCACTTTAAAATGGCTGTAAAAAGGAACCACTGGTCAGAATAAGCTGATATGAATATACTGAAGCAATTGCAATTTGTTTTGTAAAAGGAAAAAAAAAATTATATATAGCTCAAAAGTTGACCGATAGAGGGCGCTTTAGTAATCAAAAGAGGCTAATGAAAAGATGGGACATGTTGTGCCACTCTTTGTTCAAAGCTCCTCCCCCCCCCCCCCATTTCCACTTTGGGGCCATAGCGGATAGGGAAAAAATTAATTTTTCATTATCCCAAGGCTAAAATTCATAGAAAATGCAAGCAGTGATGAATACATCAAGTAAAGAAAATTAAAGGGCAAAGACATATGCAGCCAAAAGCCCGCATAAGACAGTGACCATTTGATAAAGAAGAGGAATTGGTTGCCTTTGGATTAGATTCTCTCTTGTCCATATTCTGCAACGTTGAATTTAGACAGAAACTTACCTTCGTCTATCAAAAAAAGGTCCATGGCCATGCATTATCCCCTTACATTCTAGCAAAAAATTGAAAAGGGATAGTGTCTTGTTTTGGCAGATCAGCAGGTCTCGTTTTGGCAGATCAGATCGATTCCTGAACATGCGTAATTTCACTTGGATAGCATTGCAGAGGGTTTCGTAAAATATGACGAACCGTAATGACAGGCATATCTAAAGTTAAGGAAATTCCCCGTGCTCTGCACATTCCCAAAGCACTGCTTAATGCTTCTTCCAATGAAATTAACACATTCTCCACTAACACCGAAGCAATTGATTTCCTCACTCTTCTACATTTCACGTCAGATGAGCCAGTCATTTCAAATTGGTCAGTCATTTTCTTCAGACCAAATATAATCATTGGACCAGAGCCCTTTTGTAAATCTTTTAATATTTGGAATATCTTTAACACAGTTGCCGCACCATCACCACTCTTGTAAAAAAGCTACACATTTAGAGCCCGATCTTTCAATGATAAACTCATGAGTACATTCTCAGAAGCAGAATAAAATGTATTGCATGTACTCCGCTTTTTAATCACACGTGTACTGCACGGAGCGCATGACACGTTTTTTCTAATTAGCATCTTAAAATTCTCTTATCTTTTACAAAAATTGTTTTAGCCTCTTATGACTAGTACTGCCCCTTCCATTGGTCCATATTTGAGCTATTTTCTTATTTAAAAAAAAAAACAATTTGCCATTGCCTCGTATACACTCAGATGAAATATAAGGTCAATAATGGTTGTTTGTTTACAACTATTTGAAAGTGCAACTTTAAAATTATAATCAACCTGTATATATGTATAGATGGAGAGAGGGGTGTTATATATATATATATAATCTTATAAATCATAAGAATAGAGAATAAAATAACACAAAAAATTTGAAAAAATTAAATTTTTTTTTCAAAATACAAAAATGGATTATAATATATTGAATGTTGTAACAGCTTTGAAACAGTTAGACTGGGTTATTCTAGGATTATAGGCCTAACTATCTCTATCAGCATATATGTATAAAACGAATACAAAATTTTATATTACTGGTTTAATTTTTAATTAATTACTCTTAATATGCATTTTTGAACTTACTGTTATTTCAGCAGTATAATAACTTTTATTTATTTTATTATACTTTGTATCTTTCAATTATTGTTAACTTTTTAGAACAATATTTTGTATTTTTGACTCATAAATTTTATTTTATTACGTGCTTATTTTAATATATATATATATATATATAAATACTCTCTATAACAAAAAAAAAACCACGCACCAAGAAGGAGTTACCCAATTGTAATTAAATTTCGTATGCAAAAATATTTGGACCGAACATACAAAGGATTAAAATTTGGTGTCCAACTAGTGAATAGAGCTGAAACTACAGCGCATCAGAACTGAGCACCCAGCAGGTGTATATAAGAAGCAATTCTCAATCAGTTGGTCAAATTTTCTGTTGCATTGTGATTTAGGATACCTTTCAACGACTGAAAAAGGGCTCGCCGCAGGATTACAAGCAACTGTCAGAGTTTGAAAGAGGTCGTATCATTGGATTGAAAGAGGCAGGTTGGACAAATCAGAGAATCACTCGTTATATGGATCGAAGTGATGTGGCGATTATAAGATGCTAGCAAGAATGGGTGGACAATGGCAGATTTCACCGTCATGATGGTAGTGATAGACCTAAGGCCATAGCAGATCGGGAGGACAGAGCGATTGTCAGATCAGCTGTCAAAGCACCTGATTGATCGTTACCAACCGAAAGACGTGCGACCCCCACACGAGTGTTCACCATGACTATTTACAGACGCCATCTGTCACTCACGCCTGCACACTGTCGAGCCAGATTACAGTGGTGCTTGGCTCTATCAGGATGGAATGATGCTGAATGGGCATGTACAGTGTTTAGCGACGAATAATGCTTTCAACTGTGTCCTGACGATCATCGAAGACGTGTCTGGAGAAGCCCAGGGTAGCGTGCCGATTCTGCTTTCACTATTGCTCGCCACACAGGCATCAAAAAGGAGTTAAGGTCTAGGGTGTCATTAGCCTTGACAATCGGACCTCTTTGGTCGTCATTAGAGGCGCACTTACAGAACAGAGGTACGTCGACGACATTCTGAGACCTATTTTGCTACCGTTATTTTTGCAGTAACCTGGCCAACAAGGTAATACCAGACCACATACTTCACGTGTTGCTATCAGCTGTCTTACAGCTTATCAAACACTTCTTTGCCCTGCAAGATCTCTCTCCAATTGAGCATGCCCGGGATATGATGGGAAGGCGATTGCATCAACCATGGAATGTTGATAACCTGCCCTAGAATTGGAGCAAATTTGTCAAGAAATACTGCAGGAGACCATCAGGGAGCTTTATCACTCTATGCCGTGGTTGCTTGCATCCAGGCTAGATATGGGTCAATACCTTAATGAGCTCGTTATTTTGCATCTCTGAAATAAATCATTCATTTTTTCTGAAATTTAAAACATTTTCTATTCTGTACATAATTTTCCTATCAGCTAATTTTTGTCTCCATTGAACAACTCCTTCTTGGTGCGTCGTTTTTTTTGTTATAGAATGTATATATATATGTGTGTGTGTGTGTGTGTGTGGGTGGGTGTATTCTTATATGTAATTTTCAACATTTTTTTAAGAATCTAATATTACCTGAAGGTTTATGTTCTCATCTTTTTCCTGTCTTATTCCTTGTGTATGAACCTTGGAATGTTTCTTACTGTATCGGTATTGGTTGATTCTTTAGAACACTGTAGTCATTATGTTACTTTGTGAAGAACAAATGAATGATACTCCCAAACTTATAAATGAACAACATCTCCTTTATGGTTGAACGCTTTATAAATATCATTTTATGTCAATCTAGATAAATCATAATTAAAATTCAATTAGTTTTCCTTTTTTACTTGAGTTCAATTTCTTGAATTATTACAATATCTTGTAAGGATCTGTGGGTGGGTGCGAATGATGGGCTTCATATATAAAATGAGACAATAATTCTCATAATTTGACAAGGATTATATGGAGGTTGATTATTTCCATAACTTAACTAAAATTAACTCAAAATAATTGAGTAAGTGAAGTGCATATTGAATAACGATAGACTTACGACGTGATATATATATATATAATGATTAAAAATAATTTTGATGATTAATATATGTATGTGTAAAAAACAAAGAAGTTATTCCATATATATAGTGATGATTCTGTATATTTTTTATTGCAATACATATTGAGGTTCTTATAAAAGTTGAGGTTAATTTAAAAAAAAAATTAGTATTAGTATGTTAATTACATATGAAAAATTTCATTACTTATTTAATTTAGTTGTAAAGGGGAATGGTATTTTTTAATGATAAGAAATATGAACAAATTGAAGGTCTAAAAAGTGGTCGAACTAATATAAATCTTGCTGATTATTACTGTGCGCAACATTACATAAACAATTATGACTTTATACTATTTATTTATAGATATCCCCCTATAATTTTTAAAAATAATTATAATTCATATGTCAAAACTCATTTTTCTGTTTATTTTATTTATTTAAATTATATATGAATTAACAGCAATATTCTAATTCTGAGTATTTAGACTTTAATTTAAAAATTGTATATAATAAAATTTGTAGTAATATTTATGATAAATAGGGAAACATTCATTTTACTATGAATTAGATACTTTTCTGTGAGAATAATATGATTACCTCAATTCTTAGAAATACTTTGTACAATTACATCTTACTAAATTACTTGTGTCTAAATTTTATATCTTACGCAAGAAGAAATTACTTATAAACTCTTTAGGTATTTGTAATTATTTAATTCAGTTTCACAACATTTTGCTTTCAAGCTAAGTTTTCTATAAATTTTCTAAATACTAGATTTACATAAAAAACTTATCAAATAGTATACAGTTTTGCTAACTATGCTTAAAATTATACTGGAAAGAAATAATTATGCTATAATTATTAATTATATTTTAATTTAATTTTTTTTTTATTTATCTATGCTAATAACTTCTGAATCTTTTTAAAAAAGTCTTTAATATTGAGTAGTATCTCAGAATTATGGGCATCAGACATTTTGTCCCTTAAGGAAAGAAAAATATATATACTATCCAAAGGAACTGGGACGAACAGAATTGTTCCTGAAATACAGGAGTCAATTACAAAAGGTAAGCTAATGTTATATTTAATTTTTATTAATTATAATGGAATTTTATTATTTCAATTTAAATACTTTTTAACTCTAACGGTTACATGTAGATTGTGTGTGAATAGCTATAAATCTTCTATCTACTTTAGCGAGAAAAGAATTTTTATTCCGACAATAGTAATAATTGTTTACCACTTGTACAACGTGTTTTTCTGAGTCTGATTTCTATTCTCTTCTGTATGTATTTTATAGTCTTCTTCGGTTGTTGAATTGAGTAATTAATATCTTTATACATCTTTATGAATCGTGTGTATAACATGATGGTTCCTTTTTCGTAATTTTTTTTCCGATTTTAGTTGATGTGTCTTGATTTAATTTTTGGTATTTATCTTTCTTAATTATAAAGTAATTATTGTGGAGGATGAGGTTGGATCATGTAATACTGAGTATAATCACCGCACAGTCTACAGTCAGTAACAGCATTTTAATTACTTTATTTTCATTTGTTTCATTTCTCATTTTATCTTTCCCCCCTTTTATCTTTTTGTCTGCTATCTTTGTTGACTATATGATTTTCTTTCATTTTTTCATATGTGTTAGGTAGTTTGTAGTTTTTTATGCATCTATGTAGTATTTTCTCATATACTTATTAATTAAAAAATTAATTTTTGCGTCATGTTTTCGGTTGATTAAAATAGTGATTTATCTATTATCATTTTGAATTTCAATTTATTCTAATAATACTAATTGCAATGTAGTTATGTTAATTTTATTTAATAATGATATCCTAAATGCTTATTTTCTTATTGTTTATGTATATATTGGTACAATATTGTTTTCTAGAACATGTTCTAAAATGAATTTTGTACCCTTTAATCTTTATTATTATTTCTTTGGTTTTAATGCTTTCTTGAATGAGGACTGTTACTTGTATTTCATTTTAAACTATTTTGTTATAAAGTAATGCTGATGTGTGATGCATTGGTTGCATAATACTAAGCCAGACATAGCATTTTGAATTACGTTTCCTCCATTTTTGATTTTATTGTCTTAATTCCTTTTTTCATGAGATATGCTATTTAAGGTTTCGCAATATTTTGACAGTTATGAACTTTTTTCTATTTTTTTAAATTACTAGTTTCATACATAATTTAATGATATGTATGTTTATAATGTATTCTTGTGTATTTTTAATGTTATATTTATAGAAATTTAAGGACTTTTTTTCATTTTAATACATTTAAAAATATTTAATATTTAGTTCAATCTATTAAATTAACTTTATAGTTTATATTTTATTTGATTTAGGTATGATTTTACTATATAATTATTTTATATATCTATTGAACATTAATAATTATATATATATATATATATATATATATATATATAAGTGTGTGTGTGTATGTATTCGTATATATCAGTGATATAGTCACATAGAAATATGAAAAAAATATTTAAGCTGGATTAAAAAAATTGTTAACGTCCAGAATTCCTGAAATTTTCAAAAATTTTAGTGACTAGTACATTGAGATCTTAATGCAATTTAATGTGTATATTTCCTTCTCTTGAGTGTTACTTAAGAAAAAAATGCTTAGGAATTTTGCAGCAACATCTGAATGTAAGATTTGTGCATATATGTCAGTCATAAAAACCATAAAATAAATTAACAAATACGGTTTCGCAAATTGCGATATTCTTATTTTACTACTTAGTTTAAATACTTATTTTGTTCTTCAGAATTGCGTTTATTTAGTCCATGAAGAATTAGGTTTCAATTTTTTGAATAAACATTATTAAACTACAGTTTTACACTTTAATTGCACTACGAGCAAAATATATTTGCTATTTAAATTTAAGTGTACAGATTTTAAGCTTTTCAGATTGTTCATTGTAAAATGTAGTTTAAAGATACATTTCTATTTCTCTTTCATACAAGACTACAAAATGAGCTTGTAATCTGTGAGGAAGCTGCTATTTTACCTCAAGGCTCGCATTCATTTTAAAATATTGAGATAATTTTATTTAACCCCATTAATAAAAAAAAATTAGAATATCATTTTTAAGAACGCAATTCAATTAATTAGAGAAATCTCTAATAAATATAATGTGATTGGCCCATAAGATTAACTACATATAAATTTCTTTCTCTAATTTTATAAGCACATAACTCTGTTAGATAGCCTTTAATGTCGTATAAGAAAGCAATGAAGAAAAATAAGGTTTCATGAACTCATAAGTAGTAAAAGGGTTACACATGTTATGTACAGTTGATTAAAACTTGACAATTCAGACATGCTATTGATGACTGAATACGATTCACAATGAAAGAGTTCCTTGTAGAAATCGAAAAAGCAGCTTAAAACAACTTACTCAATAAAAGCATCGGTATATGCATTTGTAAGGTTTTCATTAATTACCAGAAGACTCAAAGTTTTCATCGGAGTCTTGAAATATACATAAAAGCAACGCTATTAATAATCTACAAGGATCATTGTGTTAGGTTCTCCGTCATATCCCTAGGTACTACACGGAAGCTAATCTATTCACATGTAGATGAGAGACATCAAGGGAAGATGCTCCACACATGCAAATGTAAGTACTTAAGAATTTATAAGGGTACAGAGTAATGCAGATTGAATATAATATCTATATTGCTTGAAATTCGAACGAAAGCAAAATGAAGATAGATATTCGTCTTCGTTATTATTCCAGCAACTTGACAAAAATGTGCCTCCTCCTTAGGTTAGAAATAAACACAGACTGCGGGCGCCGTATATCCTAACGGCGATTTTTATGAAAGTGCCTTTGTTGACTGCATATTTTAAGTAATTCTGTTTGCTTTAAGTCTCAGTCAAAAGATTTAGTATGCCAAAATAGTTTATTACTGGGGAGAGACAAGAAAAGTCGAAATAAGGTTTCCGAAATGCAATGGAAAAATTTTACGACCTTTTTTATGCGATGTTGTTTAACGTTGTTACGGTTGTCAGAACTCACAAAACCTTTTCAAACAATTTGACTGTTCTTTTATTTAGGAATCGTATTTGAAGAACGGTGGTGTCAGGGGACTCACTTAAGAAAGAACTTTCCGTCTCGAGGATAATACATTGCGATAATGCTGAAAAATATTTTTCTCTCGCACTGAGTAAACAGCGATGAATAACTTAAATTACTGCTTGTTTCATTGTTTAAGCAATAGTGCAGCGACCTGTGACCATACAGGTTATTCTGTTGAGAGTTTGATCATCGAGCTCAAATATATTTTGGCTAAAATACGTCAATTCTATAGCTTCTAAATATATTTATCCGACTGTTTTATTATCATCTGTAGTTTTTCATTTTTGATTGCCATACGTAATCAGCTTTTGTAGAACGGAGTTTAACAGATATGTGTGTAGAGAGACGAGAATTTATGATTCAAAATAATCATAATGTATTTTTAAGACTATATTTTAAATTTAATTGAAAGAACCTGATTATAAAGTCAAAAATTAATGAAGTGTGCCAAAAGAAAGACGAGAAAAAAATTGTGCAATATGTATGTATAAGCAGTTACTCAAAATAAATATTAATAAAATATATTTTACTGCTCTAGTTATTGAAATGCTATACCTCCTACAGAGAGTTAGAGAGAGACGTGCAACCATGTGTTAAATTTTACTTTCATGTGTTTACTGTGTAATTTACGCTTAAAGTTATTACAAGTGACTGTTTTTAAATTTATATTTTAATTTTTACCATTTCTTTTATTATAGTTTGAAAATGCATCATTTTAATGATGTAATTTAACCTCTTCCATTCAGTTATATTTTTAGAATAAAATGTTTTTAAATAATTTTAAATGGTTCTAGGGCATGAAAATAATGACAACCGAAAAAAAAAGTCTCAATATAATTTATTATATTTCTCAGAAAAATATTATGCGCTTTTGATGTAATTTCCCAATCCTCCTAATATTGTCACGCCAAATAAACTGCATTTGAAATATTCTAAATTTAATTTCAAAGTTTAAATTTTCTGAAAGATAAAAAAAAAATTGTCTTATGTAATTGAAATCAGCTTTTAATAGCTAATTAACACTTAACAGCAAATTATTCTTTTTAATTTCTTACTTCTTATCAAATATAAAAATTGAACAGAAAAAATGTCACATTTTAAAATCGGGATTAATTAATTTTAAAAAATTTCAAGTTTTGTAATTTAAATTTGAAAAAAAAAAGCACGTGGAAAAGTGTTGCAATGGGTTCTATCGTACTTTCCCCCTTTTATCTATCCTTTTGGACAACTTTATTACTTTGAGAATTTCGCTTTGTTTTAGAACAGAAATTTAAATAAATCATTATATATATATATATGTAAGTGTATTGAATAGGAAATAACAGGTACAGAAAACGGAGATAGTGACATTTAACTGCACACAATTAACTAGTGCAAGGTGATTAATGCTAATCTGAGAGTTAATTTTTAACTTCATTCCTGTTTATAAATATTATTCCTGTCTCAGATCTAGATTCTCTCTTCATAAGAAAAGTATAAAATTCAATTTTAATTTTTGTTTGTTTCAATTTTAATTCAGTTGACACTTCACATTCGTAATATTAGTTGTTTTTGGATTATTCTACAAATAAGATATATTTTAGTTAAATTTCTCTTGACCGAATATTACTTGATTGATTACTTATTGATCAGCAATGGCTCAGAACCTATACAGTGAAGCAGGGACATCAAAGTGCATTTTAATTAACACACAAAAAAAAAAAGATGCACACCATTAAGCTAAATTTTATCTTGTTTATCATACAAAATGTTTTAATGTATGATTTGTTGAAATATTTTTTTAAGTAAATTATTTAATAGAAAATTACCATACCAAACAGTATTTCTGTAACATATGTAACTATTATTAAAGGATCATTGTAAAAGATGCTAGCTGTCTTAATTTGCCTTAAATCATTACTGAAGTAGTACATTGGGAAATTATGAGTATACAAGAAGTACGTCAAGATATGATATATGAATTATTTCATTATTTTTTCTAGAAAGTCTAGTGAACATGTGGATCAATGTACAATTGAGGTTCTTCAACATTAAACAACTTTGTAAGAAAGCTGTTACATTACAGGAGAGTTCAAACAAATGTACTAAAGAATTCATATATATATATGCATGTATGAATGTGTGTGTATGCATATTAAATATTTAATTGTAAGAGAAGAAAAAATAAATTAAATTAAGAAATATATGGTATTGAAGCATTAAGTACAAAATATCAAAACAGATTTTGAAAATTGATATTAATAATATTTAGTAAACGACAGTTTGTGCAAGCTATAAAGTACCAGGAAAACCAATGCCCTCTTGAACAAATGATAAAAGATCGACTAAGCTAAAAATATTTAAAAATAAAAGTTAAAATATTTAAAAAGCAAGTAAAGAAAAGTAAAGAGAAAACTATGAATAGAAAAAGAAAAAAAAAAAAAAAAAAAAAAAAAAAAAAAAAACAAATTAAAAAAAAAAAAAAAAAAAAATTAAAAAAAAAAAAAAAAAAAAAAAAAAAAAAAAAAAAAAAAAAAAACCCATTTAGAAATTGAAAAAATGTAAAGGGGATATAACATAATAAAAATAACAATTCAGGTATAATGGGCAACAAATTCAGGTATAATGGGTATTCATATGTCCGTGAAACAATACGAAGTGGATCTTTTATATATATATATATATATACCAGCTGATACTCGCCCGCTTCGCTGGACAGACGATAATATAATATTTTGGAACCTATATGTAAGATATCAAGAAAATTTTCAATTTTTAAGACTTTAATGACAATCTAAATTTAAAATTTTAAGAAATTGATTGTCTATAATAATGGTTAACCACGAAAATCAAATATGTGAGAAAAATAAAAAAATTTAGTAAAAAGTCAATCCATCCATATATAATATAGATAAAATTCACTTCACCGTATACATGTTACACCTAGTATTTCCAAAGATGCAACCTTTTGTCAGAAGATTCATCATGTGCTTAACTTTAAAGTGAAATACCCTCGCAATGGCATCGTATCTATCATAAAATTTTCGTCCTTGCCTCAAGACATTTTGATTACTCACCATTTAGGATTACAAGTGACTGCAATTCTAAAAAAAGTCGTGCAAGTCGGGACGTGCAAAATGTCTTACGTATGTCATAGCCTCTTGAATTCGTTCATGCATGTAGAGAGGTCCTCCAGTAAACAAAGATTGTTTTGCGTGTGTGCAGCTCAGTAAAAAGTCGCAATTTTAGTATTTTTCCAAGTCCCGCTAACTTTTGGAGCTAAACTACATACCAAATTCAGAAGCTCAACTTATTCCAAACTCATTTATTTATATCGCTAAATATGTACTTTGATGAGTCAGTCAGTGGTATTTCGCTTATATATATATAGATAGATTGCTTGCGTGTGCGCTACTCCGTAAGAAGTCGCAATTTTAGTATTTTTCAAAATCCCGCTAAATTACACTTTCACCATCCGTGGGATTCCAAACTCATTGATTTCTATCGCTAAATATGTACGTTTATTATTTTCGATATGTACGAAATTTCCCATAAAGAGCCCCTTCGCCAAAATCATGAAAATCTTCCATCAGCGCTTCAATATAAAATTATTTGGTATTTTTCCATTTCGCAAGCACAAATATCAGCAAGTAAAGTTAATTGGTGGCAATACACAGTATACATATAAAAAAATTCCGTTTGCATCGGTCATATCATTTTTGGCAATAAAGTCGCCAAAATTACATAACCGATGGATAAGTGTAGATTAACGGATGAAAATTACATTTTGTATTAGAGTTCCGTAAAATCCGTTCTTAGAGAGTGACAGCATCGCAAAATGAGTAACTATGCTAAATTTCAAGTCAATCGGTTGTATAGTCTTTGAGATCTCGTGATGAGTCAGTCAGTGCTATTTCACTTACGTATATATATATATATATATATGAATGAAATTTTTTATAGTAGTATTTTTTTAATATTATTATGATTTGCTTTGTAAGAAAGTTTAACTTAGTGATATTTTTTTTGTCAAACATGAAACTTTTCCCATGTATTAAAAAAAAAATAAAAAAAAAAAAAAAGCAAAATAAATCAAATCAATAGCTGCTTAAGAATTGGGATTAGTGTACCATAAAGTATATTTGAAATAATACATTTAATTTGCCTATTTATTTGTTAATTCTTAAATTTTGTGTAATTTATTTTGGCTTTCAGAGCAGCTATGTTAATCTTCTTTGAACTCCCAGATTTGTTAAATTATTTTGATATTTTTAATGCAATTTTTAGCTTCTATTTCTGAAACAGATGCTTAAAATAGTTCAATATAGTTTCGATGTACTATTATCAATCGTATATAACATAAGAGTACTGCTACACTGCCTTTGGAAGCCACATTTAAGAAATGAATATTTAAATTTGCCATCTATTCCAATGGTTACTGGATAGATGATCATACTATTAGCACGATTTTGAAAATCACGAAATTAGATGGTTTTAACGATAAGGTTTTAGGTTGCCATGTATAACGGCCATATTTAATCAGAATCCTCAGGGTTTCCAAATTTGGCATTTTGTCACAAGCAAATATTTCCGTTGCCAAGGTTGTGGCCCAAACCTCATTTCTAGCTATTATTTTTGAAAACAATTCTTTCTAGTCTGTCTGCATTCCTTTTAGTAAAAAGGAATGTAGATTACTAGGTATGTGGTTTAACATTTTTTCTTAAAATTCAGTGAATAACTTGTATGAAAAAGACAATTTTAAGTTTTTTTTCTTAAGTTTTTTTTCATCTCTAGACGTTATTATGTTATTTGGAAAATACAAATCTGAAAGGGAGAACAGTTGATTTAGAAAAGAGTGTGTTGAACAATTTATTTTTGCAAAAAAAAAAATGGGAAACCAATGTGCCATTTATCTCAAGAAACATTGTCACAGTTCAAGGTCTATAATCGTAAGCGACACTATGAATCAAATCACTTTTATTTCAGCCAACAATTTCCTGCTGGTTGCGAGTTATGATGAACTAAAATACGGTTTTTAAAATTAAAATTTAGTAAATAAACCAAGATTACGTCAATATTTATTCAAAAGGCAGATGCAACAATAGAAGACGATTTTATTACGACCTTCAGTATTTCTTGGGAAAAGCACTCCTACAGTTAAGGAGCGTTCATAAAAAAAAATTCTGAAAGTAATATTGTTTTAGATCCAAAAAATAAAAAACTGATCATATTATATAATTGAAAAAATACATATATCTGAATATGCTAAAGAAAGGTGAATTTTTGTTATTTTCGATGAAATCTTAAGTAACTTGCAAAAAGATTTGATGAACTGGTCAGCACTGAGTCTGGCCTAAGATGAATCTATGGACATTAAACAAAAATTACAACCAAGTGTATTTGTTTGTTATGTAACAAATAATCTAGAAGTGAATTGAGATCTGTTGAAACTTACTGAACTAAAAGATTTGACCTAATTGATATGTATAAAAGGCACCCTTGATGCTGTACTTGGAAAACATTCTGTTCCGAATGAAAATTGAGTTAGTGTCACAATTGAAAGCTATCGGACTGTAAGAGTTCCTATTAAATGTCTTTTGCTAATTTTAAGTACCAACACATTGTATACCAATTTTATCTTTGTTTATTGTGTTTTCAAAGAGAACATCTAGTAAATATTTTTTTTTAATATTATCACATTATAGTGGTCATTTTAAAATTAGTAAACTACATACGTTCTAGCACCAGAGTTAATCGACAGCCTTCCTGCAAGAAATTAAAAATATGAGCTTCCAGATGATACATTGTGGTATTTTTTACTAAAGTGACTGCCATTAAGCAATTTGTTAACAAAATTCATTAACCAATAAAATAATATATCATTGAAAAAGGGGAAATCCTTCTTAGAGTTGAAGATGCCAACTTGTTAATAGATACGACATTTTTCACAGATGTAGTTAAACACGTTAAATTTATAGCTGCAAGGACATGGCAAAACTTATTTCTGATTAGCATACAATGTCTTCAGTTTGCAAATCAAAATTAAGCTATTCGAGAAAGACCAGGTTTCTAAAACCCTCTCTCACTTCTAGTGTCTTACTGAAATTTTGGAAACTATTCGGGTATAAAATTCTAATGACAGATTAAGCATGCAAGATGAACTGACTGATAGAAGATATTACTGATAGATTTATTGATTTAACTGCTCTGAAGCTATTATTCAAATATTTTAGAAAACCTTTTTCTTGATGACATTTGGAAGAATAACTGTCTAATCTCATCTCCAATTGCGGGGGATATTACGGCTGTGTTCTTGAAATGAAATAAGTAAAGCGAAACGTGGATTCAACTTTTGAGTTTTGGAAGAAGGTCCCGGAACAAAAATGTTTTAAAACTAAAAAGTGTACGCTGAGACTAATCTCAGCTTTCAGAAATTATTTTTGTAGAGTTCTGAGTGTTTGTATTTAACACTTAAATTTATTAAAATATGTATCCGTCTGTTCTAGCTTATTTGAGTTTAACCGAGTTTGTGCGAATTGTCTTAATAAGTCATCAACCAAACTTTCGGCAACTACATATAACTGCTAAGAAGCTGCTAAGATGGAAAAATTTCATAAATCATCCACAAGCAGATCCAACTTTCAAAGATTTTGTTTACAAAATTGTTTGATAGAATCAGTGCAATATTTATTTTAATATAGTGTTTTTGAATAACATTATAAAATTTCTTAAGAAACAAGAATTTTTTTAAAATAAAAAGTTACTTTTAAACAAGAGCTACTATTAGCTAGCTAGCGATCCACGCTATGGCTTTCTGGGGTATATAGTGTTTTAAAGTAATTTTATCGTAATTTTTTAAAAAATATTTTTGGATTTCTATTGATATATTAACTAAAATTTTTTAAATATTTTTTACTTAAAGAATTTCTTGAATACTTATACTTACATTTTAATCTTAATATTTACATAAACAAAAAAAAAAAAAAAAAAAAAAAAAAAAAGTCATCGTGTGGTAAAGTTTCAAATTTTCGAAACATTTTTCAGTGCTCGGGAATTCGAAACCTATTCCTGAAATATAGTAAATCTTTGCAATATGTATGAATGAATTGTAATATGTACTTTTACATTATACGTACTTAACTATTTCGGTTACAAATACTTTGTCTTAGTTGTCCCCAAAAATTTCGTTTGTGAGTTACTTTGAACCATCACCAATATTTTATAATGTAGATATATTATCATGTCTAATTCAATTGAAATATTTTATCTCCGTAATTTCTAAGAGTTTAAATGCATCTATTTCTGTTTGAAACAAGTATCCTTTCGGCTTAAAATTATAGCTAAATTCTGCTGTACATTTTAAAATTTTTAAGAAGCCTTTTTCAAATGCAAATAAATTATTTTACTGTGCATTTACAAAAATAAAATAATTGGAATTTGTTAAGAATTTGATTTTTGATTTTTTTTTACCTATATTCAATTAGCTGAGAAAATATAACGATCAATTCAAATAAAACTAAGAAACCGTTCGTGGAAGAAATAAGACTAGTTAGTTTTCTTTTAAATAGAGTGTCAATTACTAAGCTGAAAGCTTAATAATGACTTATTAGAAAATCATATAGAATTGGGGTATTTGTCCATATCTGTAGTGACAATAGAAAAATATTTAAACATGAAGTGTATTTTTAGGAGGGATTTTAGATGTTCTTTTAATATTTTGTTATAATGTTATTTGAATCAATAGTGAAAATCTCTGCATTTTTCTTTACACCACTAAAATAGGTGAAGCTTGTCCTTGAGTTGCTACAAACATATAAAGTGAAGAATTTCATGAATAATATAAAATTAATAACACAAATTAGTTTAATGTGTTATAAATCTCATTTGACTATATTAATATTTTATTCAGTTGAAGTTCGTTCAACTAATAACTGTTTTCATTATCGAAATACATTTTAATAAGTTTCTTTTGTGTTCTTTATTTAAGTGTTCAAATCTGCCTTTCTTCTAGGTTTTGAAGTCCTAAGACGAATTGAATCTATTATCAATTGAGTAAAAACTGAAATTAATGTATAAATTTTTATATTAACTAAATGTTTGACTCGATTGATACACAAAATAACTCATTCATATGTAGTTAGCTTGTAATAAAAACAGCTCCAAAATTTGAATAAATAAATGGATTCTTTGCGTAGATGAATTTTATGTTCAATAAACTTAACAATTGTTAATTTTTTTGAATATTTGAATGTGTTAAAATCAAAATGTAAATCTCAAATATTTTATTAAACTAATAATAATAATAATGATAAAGCTGAAAATGCACTTCGATTCAAAATTAAACGAGTATACCATGGATAAAATATTTACATTTTAATAAAGAAGCTGATTATCAAAGCATTCTTATAAAAAATGATTACTCCTAATGGATGTTGTGTTTGTTGTACTTATAACTAGTTATATTGCTTAAAATAAAGCTAAGTACTACCTTTCAATTTGAAAAGAATGCAAATATACAGGGAGATTTCCTACCAGTGTTAAAAACTTACAGGAGAGGTAAAAGGCACGGAAATGCTTCAGAATCACATAGCATTGTAGGGTTGAAAGTGCCCTCTACCCAAGCTAAGGTTGTGATGTACAAGGTAGACGCTACAAAATCAAAAGAGTCAAAGAAGACAAAAACAGAAACAGCAACACGTTAGTATAAAAGAAAACATTTAGTGATAAGTTTTACAATCGTAAAAAGAGCAAATGATGCAAAAGGCTCTCGGAATTCCGATCGCAAACACTCAAACAGTTTTTACATCAGCGAATAACGGACATTTTGGATGATTCCTGGCATGTGTTGGATTTCTTCGGAAGTTACAAAGATGTAATTAACAAGATCTTCAACTGACAAAATATCTCATTTACTCGATCTCATACACGTAAATCGTTCACCATAACTAGTACCTACCAAATGGTACGTAAATTTACGGAATGGGGTTTTTTTAGAATCCATCACTGCATCAACTGACTGGACTAACGTCGGCAATAATTGCAAACATATAGATGAAAGCGGAATGGGTTCCACTTCCAAGGTTGAACGATACAAGCATTAACATGAGTTTCGAAATACCCTGTAGAAAATCCTGTTTACATTAATTGTAAAGCCAAAGGACACATTATTCTAGGAGAGATGTCAAAGTTTTCCAAAACCCAGAAAAGGTCAAGTTATGGTTAAACTCAAAATAATAAGAGAAATGAGCCCTTCAATTCAAAATTTATTTCAGGAAATATATCACATGCACAGGCAATGTAACACTGAACAAAGTCCCCAAGAAGTCTTCTTAAGTATGGAAAATCAATCCTCTGCTCATCCTAACTTATTTAAAATAATAAATCTAAACATGATATAAACCAAAATGATATTAGCATTTTTGATATCATTAAAAAATGAGAGATCTACTCCACGCGTTTGTCAATTTTTTGGCTGCTTGCAAAAAGATGGAAAATGTTGATGATAATATAGAAAAATACAACATTTTTATGTAAGGAATTGCCTAATCCACCCCTTAAATGATAACTTATGTAAAATTCCATAATCTCTTGCAAATAATTCAGATAGTTGTCTTTCTCAAAATATACGTTCAACCACTAAGAGCCGTTTATCGAGAGCACCAATACTTAGAGAAGTACAATCATTACTTTTGAAGTGCTATCGGCGACGGTCAATTGCCGGGAGGGTGACCGCTTGGGAGCTCCTATAGTCGAAACATTTTCCTCCAAGAAAATTGGGAACATCTATCAGCCATTGGAAATCTCTTGTGAATTTCCCCCTCCTTCTCACCTCATCTCAATTTTCTACTCTCATATAAACCAAGTAATCCAGGAAATAGTTCTTAAAAGAATTTCTTTTTAAATAAAACACTAAGTTGTAAATTTCAATTTAATTTTAAGATCCTAAATATTGTACTGGGCGTTGGAAGTATAACACCATGAAAATCAATACCCGTTTTGACAGGAGATAGAGGCTCGTTCTGGCTACAAGCTCCAAATCTTACTTCCAACACTGTACACTAATTATTTCCCACAACCTAAGTAGATCAGGTTTGATGGGTCTGGTGATCTTGCAGGTCAATGAATCGGACTCTACCTCCGATCATATGATGTGTAAATGTAACATTTTGGGGCTGCCAGACTTTTTTGGTATGATAGGGTAGGAATTCATGAAGGGAGATAAAGCGTTCTCTATTGGACAGGCGAGATGGAAGGAGATATGGATAAATACAGAGTGGAACGTCGTTACAATCTGCAGTGCCATACACAAGTTACATGTTGACCAATTCTACGCGTAAGAATTTGTCCATCCTATTACCTCAGTGTCCGGTTCTAAAATACTAGTTTCAAGCAAGATCGTTGTTCAGTCAACTCCTGCACAATGCCCTCTGTAACATGTAAAAAGCATTTCTGTAATCCAGAGTTGTTACGAATTACCTCTGGCTTTCAATTTTGAGGTTTTTGTTTCTAAGTTATTTGAGGTTGATAATTTTAGGAGAGCAAATACACTTATTAGAAAAATTAATCATTATGTTATTTGTAATTTTTGCGAGCTTCTAGAATGATTAATAAAGGAAAAACAATTATTATAATGATTAGCAATATTTGATTTTTAGTGGGACATTTTACGAAGCACATGCTTCTGTATTTACTATAAACTGAAATTCGATTACGTGTTTTCCATGAATAAGTAACCAGTCTTTATACACAAATTGAAAGTTGTTTGCTTTTATCAAGGCTGATTTAATTTTCATTTTAGAGATTTTGTATGAATCAAAATGTGTGTGTGTGTGTTTAAAGTTTATTATGCTTTATAGAAAACCAAATTGAAATAAAAATATAATTCTGGATACACATGAATAGAAAAATCCAAATACATTCAAAATGTCACATAAATGTATCAAAGCTCAAAATCAGATATTATCTGCACTTATAAAACATTTAATAAAACTCAGTTATTAAGAAGAATATTTTGAGATATTTCAGAAATTTAGCTAATAATCTATGTTAAAGCATACAATAGGTGAATATCATAGTCAGTTCCATATAAAATTAGATAAAAGCACACACACTCGATCTTGTAAATTTTCACCAAGACTCTGCATTAGCAAATCATATATTTGCTTCATCGTGTAGTCTATTATATTTTTCACCATCTCATAGCTCTTTGATTTTCTTGAGGTTAGGCTGTAAAACGTTATAGTTATAATTTAACTTTGAAGTTTTAAATGTGAGGTTCGTAAACAAAGTGTATTTTTTTTTTGTCTTGAGTCATCGAAATATTATATAGTTCAGGTGACTTTCTAGTTAGTGAAATCTAGATAAACCCAAGTACATGCACAACTGTAACAACATATATACTGTTACAGTATTAACTGTATTATACTCTATTTTATTTCGTTTTCCTTCAATAGTTGGTCTTTACAGTTTACTATTAATCTATTTTTCTTAGGTAATTTTGGTAGCTGTTAGTTTAACTTTTCTTTTCATTTACTTTCTTTTTGGAAATATCTATACTAAATAATACTTTTCTTTTATACTTAAATGCTACGCATTTAATTTTATTCATTTTTCTTAGTTTATAATGTTTATCTGTATAATCATATAGATTAATGTACAGCATTTTACTCAACATGGTACAATGAAAATTTCTTACATTTTGTTTTATTTTTTTAATTTTTGAGATTACTTCTAAATAGTTTTTGATTATTGTATTGATGTTGAATTACACATCAATATCAAATTATATATATATGTATATATATATATATATATATATATATATATATATATATATATATATATATGTATGTGTGTGTGTGTGTGGTGTTCTCACGATAGAAATTCAGGATTTCCAACCTTGTAGGAAAGTCTTTTACTTCTATTTAGTAAAAACACAATATTCATCGAGCACATACTTGATCCATATATCTAGTTTTAGATAAATTATCTTAATGTAATCTTTATCTGATTTTCAGCAATTTTACATCGATTTCCAGTACAAGAGTGATATGCAAAATGTCACATATAATGCTTAAATTTATATTAAGAAATTTAATTATTCGTAATTAAAAATTATATAAAAATACATTACTTCATAAAAAAATTAATCAAATCTTTTAGTTAAAATATATTCGTAAGAGTCAATATTGTGAATCAAATAATTGAAGCCTTTATTTTGTCTTTTTACAATTAAATATATTCGTGAGAGTCAATATTGTGAATCAAATAATTGAATCCTTTATTTTGTCCTTTTACAATTAAATGCTGAACAATAATTTTACCAAAACTTATACTTATTTTCTTAGCTGTCTTGTTTAGAAAATTTGTGAATTGTCTATTTGGATGCTTAAAAACTGCTGTGGGAAAAAATATTTTTTTAGAAGTTCTTGATAAAATATAATTAAAAAATACTTAAAGACAAATTACATTGCTTTTGTATTATAATGATTTAAAAAATTTCTTAAGTTTCACGAACGAAAAGTTACCTAATTGAGGTATTCAGATTACTTTCTAATCACTTTACAAAGTTAGGTTTCCATAATGGCTTAAAGTTATTACTAAATAGAAAAAATACCAGGCTAAAAGAATTCTCATAAATTTCGAAATTAATATAGAGATTAAGTAAGTATATCGTTCATGCATGTAAATGCGAATCATGTGATGTAATTGTTCTCGAAATGTCCTGGTAGTGACAGTAATGATATTTACCCGTTAATGGAAAGAAGATTCGAGCTTTACTGTAATGACTTACTCATTTAAGAGATCGCTGCGGTTTCTTAGAAAACATGAAACGTCTAACTAATGACAGTTTATTTTGTTTGTACTTTTATATTACTTCTGCAAGAGAATTTTAAGTTTTCTTCTTCACTTCCTGGTTTGATTAACGACTTCTAAAGAAAATTATCTAATATTGGAACAAAAAAAATCTAACTTTATTAAAGAGAGAGAGAGAACATTTTTGGTATCATTTTGAAAATCTTGATTATACTACAAAGTAACTATTTTTTTTGCTGTAGGAATATGTACATATATATACGCACGCAATTGATTTTCTTCTAATATTTCTAAGATTTATCATAGCAGTATTTCACTGTAATATATTTTTGATGTTGAACAAATTTGGGTAGATATATTATGCAATTTATAATCTCGTTTTTTTTATTAATAGATATATAAAAATAGTGCCTAACGTAAGTTTCCTGCTCAAAATCAATGCTTTTAACGAGTTGTAGAGTTTAAAATTCAAAATAAAATAAGAAATGAATAATTCTATTTATTTTCTAAAATAGTGAATTGATTTCTAAGAAGAATGCGATATATTGGTATAATTTGCGTCATTATCTATTGGCTTTAAATTTCTCTTACAATTACAGATTTTTGCTAATCGATAAATCGTAAAACTGAAAATCATAGTCTTGTTCATCTTTCAATATGCAATAACATTTGAGAAATTTCATGTAAATATTTTTTACCGTTTTATATGTTAAAATAAAAGGGAAAAATGCTAAAATGAAAAATATTGGGTTTAGTATAAATTCCTTAAGCCAATTTTCTTAGTTTAACTTTTATGAAGAATTTAACAAAGTTCTATACAATATCAAGAATAATATATACATTTAATGAATTATAATGTCTTACGGTCATGTTAATGTAAAATATATAATATCCTAAAAACAATTTTTACCCTCTTGGAAACCTTTGACTTTAATTTCTCATATTAAGGGAGATTCATGCTTTAACATTTATATAGAGAATGATTTTATTATGAAAAAAGTAATACAGAAGTTTTTTTGAGGCTTAAGATTTCGTTTAGATTAAGCAATATGAAATGTACAGTTGATAACTCAAAAATTCAAGTATTAAGAAAACAGAGAATAATGAATATATAATACCCTTAATCGGTATTTAACTTAAAAATTATTCTAAAATTGAGAAATATATATAAAACCGCATCTATTCTCAGAAGGCCTACAAGCCCTAAGCAACTCATAAGAATGTCTTGATATGGATATTTTTTTATTACCAATTGTTGATACTTAAATGTGTTCCCATTTTTACTCTCTATATAAAATAAATTCAAAACGTTATATTATGTAAGCTATAGCTATTTTTTTAGTGTATTTATATTCAATTACAAATTTATTTTAGTTTAACTTATCTAACTTATTTTTCTGTGAAATGTGCAAAAATTTTAAAATTCAAACTTTTTATTATTTTTGGTCTTAAAAAGGATTCTTTTTGTTTAGTTGTCATGGCGTAACTCCTAATTTTTCTTTTATCTTTGAGAAAAGTGCATTCAAGCTCTACTTTTTTTTTTTTAAAAAAAAACCAAACTCTGTTTCCTTGAAAGGTTCTAACACATCGATCAATAACTCCCGAGACTAACCCAAAGATAGCGCTCGTAGTAAACCAGTAACCAGGTCTTTCTAGAGTACTAACCTTTGCTTGAAACGTGTCAAAATTTTAAGTCGATCGGACCAGGAAAAAGGTTTTTTGAAGCGAAGTGAAAAAGGTTTTTTCCAAGTGGGTGCCACGATTGCTTTCGATGGAACAAAAACAGCAACGAGTCGATGATTCAGAAAGCTGTTTATCACTATTTACTCGCAACAAAAAAGATTTCATGAAAAAAAAAAATTGGAAACAAAAAAAAAAAAAAAAAAAAAAAAAAAAATCTGAGGCGTTGAACGATTTGTATCACCCTAAAAGGTGATTAACAAAAGGTGTTATGTTGATGAATAAAAAAAATTTTGCAAAAAAAATGTTGTTTTCAATGTTAGACTCGGGAGTTATTGATCGATGTGTTAAAAGTATGGGACAAAGAATGATATCTTTATTTCTTGCATAACCAATTGGTAATCTAAATTAATGATTAACAAAACTAATTAGCAAACGATATCCTATAAACTAATGGTTAAAAAAAGCTATAATATGTCTTTCTAATTAATTGTTGTGCTTTTAAATGTAACTGTTAAAATATGTTAAAATAGATTTTATTGATTTACATTTCAGCAAAACTTCTTCCGCTATTGGATACATTTTAGTCAAATACTCAAAAACTATATTAAAACTTAATATTTACAATTTTTTTTGTAATTTTAAAAGCTTTAGAATAAAAGATAAACCAAAAGAATGACGGTAAAATTTTAACGATACATTATAACAAATAAATGATATTTTAATAATTTGCTTAAAATCACTAATTGGAGTATTGGTTAATTTAATTTCGCATTTTAATTCTTAACAAAGAGGGAAACATTCCGCTTTTAATGGAAATTTCAATAATTTACTTCCTTCTAATTATCCCCAGCGGTAATTATAAAGTGAGGAATGTGTTTCTCTGGGAACGTTGTGGAGTAGAGTAACTTCACAATGTTGAATGATTCATTTCTAGTTGTGGGATATTGTTTTATCAACATTAATGCGATAGTCTATGAGTCATTGAAGCAGATGAAATAAACACTCTAAATTGGATTAAATTGCTTAGGCACCCTTTTAAATTTTGTTTCATAAAAGAATTTTTGTCACTGAAATATTTTTGTGATATGAAACAACCTTTTCTTGTGAATACCGTAAACTCACTTGAAAGCATTATAATGTCCCCCTATTATTATTCCCTTCTGTGGTCATTATTAAGCTTATTTAGAAAATCATAAGATTACATAGTGAAATGAAGACGTAATTATTTACAGAGGATAATCATTTTATTTTATTCAGATCAACGAATAATCACTATTTAATCCTTAATCTACTTTACTTGTGGTAATTACTTCTAAAAGCGTTTGATTTAAGGGCGCTCGGCACCTTCAAAATAACCAAAATATCAAAATTTTACTTTTTATTTAGTAATATTCTTTTAATTATTTACTTTCTACTTATATATTACTTTTAATGTTCGAGAGTTAGAAATTGGAAGAAATGAAATTAAAAAAAATGTAAACAAATGAATTTTGGAACTTGACAAACTCCCTTTATAGAGATTCAGCATTTGCATGTGATGATTTTTAACAAAACTCTTTTCAAAATCTATTCTTTTTTTGTTTTAATCATAACTGTAGATCTAGATGTTCTTTTTTATTATTTAAACTTTCATTGCGAGTGATTTGTTGATATGTCATGTTTCGTTCGAATTGTATTTATCGAGTTAATTTTCTAAATATGTTTTATATTAATAGTTTCATAACTTATGTTCTTACTCATTATATATTTTCATACAAATATAATATTTTGAAATTATAAGATGCAGTAAAATATTTTAAAGTAATTTTGTATCTCGCTTTCTTTTTACATATTTTTTTGTCAGCCAAGGCAATTCATACTCTAAGAAAGGGATCAATAATTAAAAATGCATACTGAAATTATACAAAAATGAAATTAATATCAGTAAAATATATTATTAATAGTTTAAAATTGCGTTTTAACTGAAGCACATCATAATTATTTTTCAAAGTTATAAATTTTAAAACGGTTTTTTCCAGTTTGAACTTTTTCTATACATTAATGCATTTTAAATTCTACTTCTATATATATTTACTAACTATTACTATTTTTTTCGATGTGTTATATATATAATACATGTAACAAAATTAGCGATATATTTTGTGATAAAAGAAATACTTTTAATTAAAAAACTAATGTGTGGGATACTGAGGTTTTTTGCTTAATTTTAGCATAGCTATCAATATGTTTTCCCCACTAAATCTGAGGAAGTTATTAGAAAATATATCCCTAAAGTTTTTTCAAACATTACCGAGAATTTTACAAAAGATTTTCATACACGAAATTTTCATAAATACAGAAAGGTTAGGATTTTGAAATTTTCAAAATAATTTTTAAAAATATTTAAATGTTTAATATTGTATCAACTTCAAATTTTCTTTTGAAAATTTTTAATAGAAACACAATATGGCATACTAAAACACAAATTTAAAATGCGTAAATAAAGAAAATTGTTCAATGGGTATCGAGTACTCTTAATGATTAAATGAAATGAAGACAGTTCTTATGTGACTCGAATAGTTAGATGAATTAATGTTGAAGGTTAGAGTCACTTACCCTACGTGTATTTCTTTTGAATTACTCTAAACTCTTCTTACTCATATCTAATACAGGTGTTTCACTTGATAATTTTTTCCACATTATTTTTATCGCACAAAATATACTATCAACCTTAATAATGCAAGGTTTATTGCTTATATATGCATTTCTTCAGTTTTATTCATTACACTGTTTAAATCTAAACTTATTTGCAGAAGTCACGTTTCGTTTATTGACAGACATTTTGAATTCAAAAACATCATAAGAATATCGTCACAAAAAAAATCGTAATTGAGCTCACATCAATTGAACTAGAACGAAAAATATTTATGTTTGCTAGTAAAAAGTAAAAAGGAAAAAAAAAACTTTTCACCTATAAATGCAGCAGACATTTATATGAAAAAGTATTTCTTTTTTTCCTTGCTTGATATCCCATCCTTTTTTTGATCAAAAACTTCTATAATTATAAGATTTAGTATTATTTATAGTAAAAATTTGAAATTTCAAAGGTTCATTAAAAAGTTTTGCCGAATTTATATTTACAGTTATTGCAATAATAGTATTGGTGATCACAAATTGTGTTTTTTCTTATGCAATTGGGGAATTGTAGATTTGTTCTAAGATTTTTCAGTCAAAAAATTGATATGTAAGTAGTATTTACTCTGTTTACCTTTCCAGACAGAAAAACAGTACAAATATGTAGGGAAAAGTAACAGCATTTGATTTGAAATAAATTTTTTTTTATACTCCTGATAATTATATTTTATATCTTATATATTATTCACTTAGTCCTGGATTCCTTTTTTTTTCATTTTCATTGCTGCTAAACAATATTAAGTAAAACATTAATCTAAATAAACTGTATAAACTGCAAGTGGTGTATTATAAATACTCATAATTGAAAGAGCTTTAGTATCCTAATTCCATCCAAGATGTTGTTCGCTTAATCTAAATCTCTGAAGTAATTGCATCTGATGTTAGTTGATTCATATATTCCGGAGAAAGTTCTAAGCAAGCCATGAACATAATTTTGACTTGTTTCACTGAATTATCTTCACATTTGCATGGATATTGAGTTGTAGAACAAAGTTTTACATTTGCGTCAAATGTTCCTAATTTGGGAACAAAATTAATTTCAACTCCAAGAAATGTTTTACTGTTGCATGCTGGAACTTTGATATTTGAAATCTGAATCCTTATTACATATTACAATACAATTTATGTAGAATTTTTTATTTAAAAATTACAATTACATTGATATATACTACTATATTACTTTAAAATAATGTATTTGTGTGTACTATTAAATATACTCCTAAAATCTATTACATTCAGGATGAACACTTGTGAATGTGATTCAATTCTATAATTAAATAATTATATTTAAAATTAATAAAATGATCATTATTAGTATTATTTGTATTAAAAGTTCATAAAGTTTTGTCTTCAATATATTAATACTTTAGTTTTTCAATTAATATGCTAATATTTTTCATAATGTTACACGAGTATTTGGGGAATTTTAACAGAAACAGTTTAAAAGATATAAAAGATTAATGTATTACTTTTTTGTAAATCCTTTTTCACCATAAAAAGTATTTTTTAAGAATGAAATTTTTCTAAGAATTTCTCTTATCCCTTTCATTATCTAGAGAAATAAACGGTTACTGAATCATCAGTATAATTTGTCATACAATGTGGTTGAAAAAGTACACATGTTTGAATTGTAAAATTTATTATTTCGAAAGGAAAATGGGAATGTGGTAATTTAATGTAGCATTGTTCATTGATCGTTTTCCTTTTTCTAAGAAATCCCTATGCATGTCATCCTTCATGTCTCCCCTTGCATGTTGTCCCCCCAAAAGAAAATACCCATCTCCTTGACATTTAAAGCCGATGAGACTGTCTTCGCCTTCAGTAGATCTGATTCACTGGAAGTATCCCTTTGTTTTGATTTGTTTGTTTCCCTTGTATAACGATAAATCCAGGTCTTATCAATGGTGAAAACTCGATGCGACTGCTATCAAAACTAATACCTGAATCCATGTAAAGTTAATTTTGGTGTCATTTGACAAATGGTAATATACAACTGTAATGCCAACTAAGTATGTTTTAAATAAGTATGTTTTGCACCACCCTCATATACTCTGAATATTAACTATTCTATAAATTTTCGTAAATGTTTTAACATTTTTAGTAGATGTTTGAAAATCAAAAGAAATTATTCTACTTAAAGAAAGCAGTTGTTTTTTTTATGTGTTCTGCAAGGATAGTTTTACTGGAGATTAGTGTGCTATTTGAGTAGCCTGAAATTTAAAAACAGGTATGTGGTTGTTGAACTTTTTTTTTTCTTTTTCTCAACACACTATAGTAAATACTAAGAAAATCTTCTTATGAATTAATAGAAGCGAAAGTAACTGGAGCATGTTATTAAGTCTATTCTTCATTCTTGGTAATCACTTCTTAAGAAAAATTCACAAGATTGTATGTAAAATGTTTTTACTGCAAAAAAATGATATAAAGAGGAATTCCTGTTATTTAAACTTTGCTGTTTACAGAACAAACAATAAAGTATTTTATCTTATTTTCTGGTCAAATATTAGTATTCGGGGAAATTATTTAGGCATTTATTGAAATTTACCTCTTCGTATGATAGAAATAATTTCTTTTTCACGTTATTTAAAATTTATATATTTATTATGTTAATTTGTTAGAAGCAACAGAAGCTATCAAGACAATAAATTGAAGTAATATGCTGTTTTATATTTTTAAAATATTTTGCTTTAGAGTAAATTATATTTGAATTCTTCACTTCATTATTTTTATATTTTTTTCAATAAGTATAATTTGATTTATAAGATATTACTTATTGTGTATCTTGTTTACAGCCTCTTGTAAGAATTAAATCATATTAAGTTCCAGGCAAATTAAGTCAAATTTAGCATTTTTTTTAGATTTCAAAACTCCTTCGACTTACTTTCTTTAAGTTATATCATAAATTTTGGAGAAGTTTTATAATGACGTTTTAAGATTTGAAGAAAATATTCATTGTTTATTAATTTATATTAATTTGTTACGTTGAGTCCTAGAGAAAATTCGTAATTCGATTAACAATAAAAACTAATTGATAGGTCGTACAAATTAAGATGTATAACTGAAAATTAAGCATTGTTGTTCTTTATAAAAATTAAAGATGTTTTTATATGGATTCACAAGTGTAAATTAAGTCGTATTTAGAGACAAAATGTGACACCATAAACTAAATTTGAGTCTTGCGAGATTCTACAAAGTTCATTAAAATTTATTTTCTTAAAATACTAAAAATTGATAACTGTCAGAATTTGTAGTTTTCAATAACAATAAAAACCAAAGAAAAAAGATCATTGATTAAAATGAGAAATAAAATTAGAAATTGAAGCAGACCAAAACTTAGGGATAAAATATTTACTTTCAAATAGATTTGGAATAAAAATCCCACATATTCCTTCGAATTTCTATCAAAATAAGTTTTTTTGCCATAAATAGAAAATATTAGATGTTCCTTATGAATTAAACTTTATTGAAGTTTAGAATAATCTAGAAGCATAATTTTTGCTATTTCAAAACATGAAAAAAAACAAGCAAAATTTTATTTCATGCACCATTTTTAGCAATATGTAAATGAAATAACGTTCATAAATATCAGAAAAGAAATGAACATTGCAGAAATTGAAGAAGAAGAAATAATAATGTTAAAGAATGCGAAAATTAGTGAAGACTAAATAAATTTAAAAACTTATTAGTTATCTAAAGCAGGATATATAGCAGGGTACTAGTTTTATTAATGAAAAAATTGAGTCCTGATCCAACCAAACACCTTTTCGTGGAATAATTGGAGCTACTTACATATTGGATTCATTTATGTAATGTCTCAAAATTCTTTATTAGTGGTGTTGAAGTTTGGGGATACAGTTACCTATTCATTTCCAGCTCATCTCTTGACCTTCATTCAGAATTTCAAGATAGGTCCTTTATAGACATATTTCTCTAGAGAGATATTAGGTTTCATAGTAAATAGAATTTTGTTAGTAATACTATGTTCATAACCCGAAACACAACAGCTAATGAATTAGTTGGAATATACATTAAAATTTGAGCTTATTAACTAATGAGATTTTACTATGCATTTCAAGTAGTTATTTTTTATTTACTTGTGCTCATAATATCAGTGGACGAATGGTGTTTAAATATATCTTGATTTCCTATTTTTATGCTATCCATTTGGATGATAAGTAAAATTGTACAGAGATGTTTTTATATTGTGAAATAAATACAAACAGGAACACTGAACTTATAATACTGCACAGGAAACAACAATTAATCAAATTTAAGATTATACTATTATAAATACGATTTTAATAAAGCGTATGTTAATTAAATCTGCAACTACAATTGAAATTGCCTTTCTTAGAATCTAAATTTATCATTTACTAAAATTAATTTTGAAATATAGAGTACAAAAAGGTCTCTCAGGAATAAATACGGAATTGATATTAAGCGGTTACGTAGAGAAGAGTTCAACACTCTTATATCTGATGAAGTACATTTCAAATCCAAAGCTACACTAAAACTGTTCTTATTTAGTTTAGTTTCTTGACATCCACTGAGTGTTCTAATCGAATTATTAAATCCACGTTAAATGACGCTAACGTTAAAGAGCTTGTATTTAATTTAAAGAATTTATGAAAGTGTTGTTTAAAAAGACACATATTTACAAAGGAGCAACGCATTTCGTAATGAGTTTGAGACGAATAATAATTACCCTTGGGAATGACTAATTTGTCGATAAATATGTAATTACGTCGAATGTAATTCTAAAGCATCATGAGAATTTAAATGTGTAAATATTCAACCATTTTCCACAAACAACTGTTTGCTTTGTAGGTAGTTGTATTGTATTCATCTGCATTTATTTAGTATCTTAGAGATATTCACTTTATGCCCTGTCTTACATTTTCAAACATAACTTTCATAGATTAAAGTAAATTATATTTTTAGCATCATGAATTTTTCGATATAAATTCTAGTATAATGCAAAGATTTTTTTGAAAAAAATATTTAATAATTATTAATCCGGATTTTGATTGAAATACTCCCTTTTCTTATTAGGAGAGAATCATTAATATCGATAATATAATAGACTGTTAATTAAGATATTTGTAGCTTTCATAAACTTCACTGTATTTTACCTTTTTCAGTAAATATAATTATATTTTTTTCATCAGAAGGGATTAATAATTAATGTTAAAAATATATTTATAAAACTTTCTACCCTTAGCTCTTTAAATGCTTGTGTTTTAATTATTTTCAGATTTATAAAATAACAACTGAAAAAAGTAAAATTAAAATTGTTTCTCATGTATATGATTTTTATTTGATTTTTTGAGCATAATATATATATATATCTATATAAAGTTCAAATAAATTTTTATATAAGATATCTCTTATCTTATTAATTTATTTGAACTTGATATTTATAAGATTCAATTGAAAACAGGAAGGCAATCGATCTGCATAAATTGTGGTTTATTCTACACCTTAACTTTTACTTTCAGAGTTTGGAGCAAAATGTATACCATTTGTAAACATACTTACTCTCTATGGAAAAAAAAATCACCACATTCTTTGTAGCTTTCCCTAAAGTTACAGATGATGTGGTGATTCCTTTTGTATTTTTTGGTTGTGAAAATGTTTGTAGATGTTGTTTTTGATGAGATGTGTTAATGTAAATTTTATACGTATGAAAGTAAAATATTATTTTGAATAACATCAATTATGAGAACATCGTAGTTGTTACAATAATAGTGAATAAGCTATTATTAAGCAATTTTTTTCCTCACTTTCTTAGAAGTGTTTCTCACAATTTTGTGAGACGGCTCTGTTGTACTGGTGTTGTTTGTAATTTTAAAACTTTTTTTTCTGTCACACATTATGAAAAGTAGTATTAAAAAACAGATATGTGTCTGATTTGAGGATTTGAAAAAAATATTTATCTTATTCCTTATTCCATGAACATAATTAATAAACATATTATACAAAACAATCAGAAGAAATTTCAAAACTTTATATTAATTACAAGATATCCCTTAGTATTTATCCTTTGACCATGACCCTCACGAAAAATAGAAAGCTGAAAAAAAGGAGATTTAAATTTTGAAAGTCACTGAAGTAACTTGCACACTTCAAAAGGAAATTTAAATAATTTGCTTAATAATATATCTACTGATATGAAATGTTTTTGTATATATATTTAGAAGGGTCATACAATTAAATGAGGCAATAAACGTATTTTTTTAACAATTAGGTCACTTTTAGTGTAGAGTGTACAATTATATTTTGTTATTTGCAGTTAATATAAATATAGATCGTAAGTAATAATAAATACTGATTATTTTAACTGAGTTTTGTAAATTCAAGTTTTTGAAATTAAAAATACTTGCAACACTTCAATTAAAGTTACATAACAACATCTCTAATTAATTCAGTCAAAGTAATCAATTCATAATGAAAAATGTTTTGTTCAAAACAGTTCATAAGAACTAATTTATATTTTAAGTAGTAAAAGGAACGCCCTTAAAGTGTGCTTTTTGCATAATTTTTTTAATGCTTAAATATCTCGCGAAGGAAGTTTTTCTATTATTTTATTTTTTATACATAAACAAATTGTTAATTCCATTTTTTTTATTTCAATGCTAATGAGTTCCACATTTTCCTCTCTAATTTTGTTTATCATCAAATCGCGAATTATATTCATTTGTAAACTCGTAGGCCGCGGTAGTCTAATGGTCATAGTCGCAAACAAACTGTCGGCCTTATTTCTGTTCAGTTGTGATTTTAGCCTGATGCCACTATAAACCCTCTGTGTAGCAGGGGTGATGCACGTTAAATTTGTAGAAGCTGCAAGTCCTGTCATAGGAGCGGTGTGGAAGTTTGGAATTGGAGGTACCAGTTAAGGTGATGTCCTAGTCACTTGATCGAGGCCCAAAATTACAAGGTTCATTACCAATAACTCTTGCATTGCTTCTAAGAGGGTTGTTAATTCTAGAAACATTACAAAATTCTAAATTCGTAGCACGCATATGTTTAATTTAATAATATACTTATCAATTACTTTTTAAGATGTAATTAACTTTTAAACATTTAATTAAGTGTTCAATAAATCTTTTACTCTAAAAAAGTAATACTGAAAATTCTGTAAATCACTCAAAATCGATATGCTTAAAAATTTGCCAGCTTCTGATTTAATTATAAAAGTAACAGATTACACACTATACATAAAAAGTCTAAAACATCTTTTGAATAAATTTAATCTTATAGAATGTATTTAGAAAAAAACTTAATTCTTCTTTAAAAGTAGTTTTAAAATATGTGAAAAAGAATAAATTAATCAGTAAGAGGCATTTATATTGTATAATGTACATATTTTGAAAGTCCCTCAAAAAGAAACTGAAAACAACTATTTGATTCCTGATTAAATAAAATGTTCCAATAAGATACGAAATTCTGTTCTTGTTTAAACTTTTGTAGTTTTTAATTGAATGCTGAGAATACTTATTTTCAACAATAGTTCTTTTTTCGTATTATCTTAAACATGTTTATTCTTGCAATTTTTCTATTCTTTCATTATGTGATGAGATTGTTTGCTTGATTTGTTTGACTAATCTTTTTAGCAGTATGTAAATAAGAAAGTAAAGATAACTTGTTTATTTTTGTTGGAAGTTAGACAATAAGTTGTAAATTTACGTAACCATTAACACATCAGAAAGCAATATTTACTAATAATTCAGATGTCTTAATTGATATTAAATACATATAGGTTTCGTTTACTTTTTTACTTAATGCATAAGTGATATTGAATCTTAAAAAAATCAAATACTGGAATTTGTTTAGTTTATTTCTTAAATTTATAATAGGTTTCGCTTAGAAAAGAGTGGGGGAATGAAAATTAAATTTATGACATTTATGTAGAGCAGGCTTTCCTATAAAAATAGGTTTCCCGATTTCGTGTATCCAATGTCATTGCGACGGACCTAGGCACACATTTTAAAAGCCATTTGTTCTTCGCCCTTGCTAAATGGCTCGTATCGAACAAAAAACGTACTACAGCGTACAACTTTGAGGCGAATTGTATTATTGAAAGAGTACACCGGCAGATTAAAGCAACTTTAATGACTCATTTCACTGCAGATTGGGAGGAGGGGATTTTCCTTCGTATTATTCGGCATACGTACCAATAATAAAATTGATAAAGACGTGTTCTCTGTTAACCAAGTGTATGAGATTTCGCCTAAACTGCAAGATAAATGTTTTAGGCAAGTTCAGAGTTCCAAGGAAACTCCAACTGAGTTTCTAACAATTCTCAGATGTACCATACGGCAACTTTGACCTGTACCAGCAAAGAATCATTTCACTAACAAAATAATTGTTCACATGGAGTTATTGAAATCATCACACGTATTTGTATTTGAAGACAGTGTGATACGACCATACCATTGCAGCAACTATATTTTGGTTCTTATCAAATTCTCAAAAGAATTGACAAACAGTTTGAAGCGAATATTAAAGGGAAAATAACAACTATTGGCATAGATCAATTGAAATCTGCATGGTACTTTACAAGAACCACAAAACGTCCAACCAGCAGTGGCTGCGGATGCTCTCGTCAATGGATTCACTCATTTCGGTCGTTCTTCAAAACCTTTAACACGTTTTCAAGCCGGATGACTTTTACACTTCAGGAGAAGTATGTCGAGGTCTTCCTTGAACCAATTGCAACCTTCTCCTCTTGCCATGAGGCGGCACGTTAGAACTATCTATGTCTAAATGCACATATATGGAAATTGCGAATGCTCTGCTTTCGCACGGTGGTTATACCAGTACCATGTATATATATATATATATATATATATATATATATATATATATATATATTATAGTTATACCACCATCAGAAATTATATTTAACTGTTTCTTCAGTATTGGAAGTGAACAGTTTCTTATATTTTTTGCATAATTATTAAAAACATTTACTTAGTTAAGATATGTATTTTTTGTAGTAGAAAATCTGGTTTATTGAATTTTTATTTTACTATCAATTTGGGGTGGATTATGATTATTAATGCGTACTTCTAGTTTTAACAGTTAGAAAATTAAAAATTTACATATAAAATGAAATAAATTGCATGTGAAAAATTACAAATTTTCTATCACACATAAGAATTAAAAGTTATAAAAACATACGAATTTCCGAAACTTTGTTTTGGATTATAAAAGGATTGCAACCTTAAACATTTACAAACACAGATTAATTTTAGTTGAGAATTTTTAGAAAATTATTTGATACATGGTTAGGAAAATTATTTTCTTTACTTTTTTAAAATTTTTTTAATGACTTATTAATTCATTTACTCTTTAGAAAAACTATACACTTAACATTCTAATTACTACTAATATTTATTTAGAATATGTTTGTGAATTTAAACGGATTAAAACGTTATAAACGGTATGTATCTATTTTTCTGTACTTCACTTGCTAAAATATGTTTTCATTAAATTATTACTTGAATCAAATTTTTGTCAAATTTGATTTCTAGAATATTCAAAATGTTTAAAGGTTAATTTGTGTTTAAATTTCTATTCTGATCAAGTTAGAACATTCATTCCATTAAAAAATTTGAAACTGTGTGCATAGAAAAAAAAAAACAGTTCTCCCTTGATTTTTCTTATACTTTCTATATTTCAATCGAAGTATTTTATAAATTTGTATTAAAAGTTTGTAAACTTAATTATCAAAGAGAGAGAAAATATTAAGGCAAATTTAAGTCTATTTATTAAATATATAAATACAACATAATTATCTTATGAGATCACACATATATTTTCGTGCAGATAGAGTCATTATCGTACTTAATTCACTTAAATTGAAAAAAAAAATAGAATGATTAGAATATTTAAGAAAGAATATTAAGAAATTAAGAATATTAAGAATGGAAATAAATAAACATTTAAATGAAGGTTCTTGGAGGATTTTTAAAACCAAGCAAAACAACTGATTTATAATTAATGATTAATCTAAGCTTAATTTTTATACTATAGTTAATGCTGTTAGTGCTTTTTAAAAATAGAATAAAATGTAAGGAAAACATTTTATTTCTTTCATTTAGTTTACACTGTATATAAATACTAATTCTAGCAACAAGGAGCAGTCAGTGTGATTGAGAAATTATTGCTTTTCCTCCGAGTGTTTGAATTTAAGTTCTCTATGTTTTTTAATTTCTCTTTTACTCCAGTATTTTTTTCAAAAAAGGCTTTAATCATCAAGTGGGAGATTCTAGTCTTAAAAGCAATACATTTTACTTTAAAAGACAAGCTGTATAATTTCAGTGTTATCAAATCCCTTTACAACCATTCTTTCTTTGTGACAATGCGTGATTTAAAGTATTTGGAGCGAAACTATTGTAATTTATTTGCTAGATTTTATTCTCACTGGGCGAAACTCTTATTTTATTCTCTTCGAAAAATGTACATTATGACTTTATATCATGTTTCTTTATTTGGCTGTGTGAAATGAGAAATTGGGAATTATTTAATTTAAACATAATGTTATTAGTTATTTGATTTTATCTGGAAAGTTTTGAAATCTTTTGTTTCTTACCATAGTTTCATTATAATATAAGATATGACTCATGAGTATTATGACTTTATATCACGTTTCTTTTCTTGGTAGTGTGTAATAAGAAACTGGGAATTATTTAATTTAAACATGTTAACAGTTATTTGATTTTATCTAGAAAGTCTTTAAATCCTTTATTTTTTTATCATAATTTCATTATTACGTAAGATAAATATAATTAATCTTAATTTTACCCATCTTTATAAGAAAATATTTCATATTTTACAGATTAGTTTAAAATTAAGGACTAAAATTATTTTATAAAATGTTCTGATTAAAATTTTTTTTCGAAAATTTGGTACACATATTATGATTTATTTGTTCTTTAGGACATAAATTCTAGGATATTGGCTTAATTATTAACATTACATTTATTGATAATTTTGTATATATATTCTAAGCAATTTGATCTAGATACTCGTTTTTATCTAGACCCTTTATTTAATTTTACATAATCATCTCATTTAATGTATTAAAAATGTAGACCTTAAAATAACAGAAGAGAAATGATTTTGACCTATAGTTCTGTGGAGTTAAAATACTTTTCGTCATTTGTTCATTAAGTTTCATAATTAATGTAAATGCTCAAATAACGAATTCGGAAATTGACATGTGTTAAGGGGATACAAAAAAGACTGAAATGAATAAAAAAATCCAATATGTAATTATCTATAACTCGAAAACAATTATTCAACTCGGACCACTTTTAAGAAGTAAAATGTTTTTTTTCCCTAGAGAAGCATAGTTTTTTTTTCTATAGCTCTTCACTTTAATTGTATCTATTTTTCTCAAACTGAATATTTTCCTTCCATATTAATCAAAATAATTTTCACGATTCAAATTATGCTTGAAAACCCCGAGATTTTACAATTATATTTCATATTGTGCAGTAAAAAGTATCATGTATATGATTTAAATTATTTTGTTATTTATTTACGGATTTCACAATGGAAAATGTATTTTTATTATGTTTCACTTTCAGAAAAAAAAAACCCTCAATAATGTTAGAAAATATTTCCCTTTGTGAAGGGTACAGTAAGATATACATGTGTTTAAATCTTTATTTTATGTTTAAATATGAGTTAGGGTTCTATGAAAACACTATTTTAAATTTTAAATCACAAGCTGCAATTTAAATGTACTAGTGGAGAAAAAGCAAAAATACATCATAACTGGAAAAATTAAGAATATTTTATAAAAATATTTCTCATTTAGTTCACATGAATTGAAATATATTGTGTTATTGTGACTTATTTCCAATGGTCTAGTCGAAGGTTAGACTAAGTTCAGGAGACCAAAACTCTTCAAGAAATCACAAATGTGATGAGGAAGAATAATTATTTCTTCTTTGTCGAGCTGTTTACAATTTAAAAAATGAGTCGGAGAATCCTGGGCAAAATTACAATTGACGCAAGTTGGAAAGGCCTTCTGCCTGTTGTTGAAGGCAAAACTCCTAATGTGTCCACTAGCAAATCAACAAATGGTGGTTCTCCCCCCCTCCTTTTCTCCTTTAATGAAAAGGGTGCCACCAGGAGTTTATCTGTACCATTAGTAACCTGTGGGGGGGGGGAGAGGCTTCTATATACTTGATAGTTTGAAATTTTTATTTTTGAATAGATAGGTTTCAAGAAAGGCGAGCGAAGTATTCGGACCTAATAAAACTAAGGTTCCTTCCTTGGAAAAAATATAATCAATTTTGTTACCGAAGAGTCCTGTAAGTGACAGAACCCGTTGGGAGCAGATTTCGAATTCAAATGATGTTTGAGGATTTCAAGAACAGAAAACTTAGCTCTGTCGCAGACCTTAGTATGGTTCCTTAAATGCTGGAGGGTAAAGCGGCTGTCTTACAAGATACAAATACTGACGAGTGAGGTTTCAGTTTCTATCGCATTTAGTGTTTCTTCATTGACAATAAATTGGAAGCTGTATACTATTGGTCATGGTTGCGAACTAGAGGCTGGCTTGGTTTTCGTCTTGTGGTGAGTTCGAGCTATGATACCACTAAATACCCACCATGCAACGGGACTGATGCACGCTAAATTCGGTCGAGGTCCCATGCCTTCAATTTGGTGTGACATGGAAGTATGTAAAGAGAAGTGCTAGCTCAAGTGTCATTTCGCCACTTGACAGAGGTTCAGAATTATGAGGTCAATCGCCAACAGCACTTGTATTGATTTTCAGTGTGATGTTAATAAACAATAAATATATCAATAACATTAAGCCTTGAGCTGAAAAAAAATCGAGCTAAATTTAGTGAATTTAATCGTATGCTCTTAAATGGGTTTTCAATTTTTATTCTCTGATTGAATTTAAGTCAAGTGCGTTTTACTTTAATTAAATCTATTGAATAAAAGAGGAAAGAAAGTAACGACAGCTATTCATTATATTTCAACAATTTGTTATAAATATTAAGAAAAAATACAATGCATGAAATGTTTATCCCGAAAGATATCTGTTTGGATAATGTAATCGTAAGGATTATTTTTAAATTTTAGATATTTTTAACGTATAAATTCGTAACTATTTTATTAATGAATGTTATAATATATTAGTTTTGAACACTAACTTATGTTTGATATTGTTATTTTGTTCTTAATACAATTTTAATTAATATCTAGAAATAATTTTTCTCAATAATATGGATTGATTGTTTGTTTATCAAAATCGCATTTAGAAGTATCTTGAGGTCTATATGCGAAGGACCTCACAATTTTGAGCATCAGGAAAGTAGTCGAGAAAGTGTCGAGAAAGACACTTCAGCTGGCACCTTCCTCTCAAAATTTCATCACCATGCCAACTGGAGGACATGGAGTATAAACATATTTGACGTGGATTTGTTTCGCTACTCGACAGATCTTTAGTAGCATCAAGACTCAGAACATATGACTCTACGGATTGAATTTCAGACGCCTGCTCTCGATTATGACCACTCGGCACCGCAGCCGTTTCTTAACCAATTGGATTACTAATATTTTCCTCAAAGTCAATCCTGTCTTTACTATTTAATATTACAAAAAAATTCCTAAGAAAATTACAGAAAAATAATCTACGTTCTTCCTAAGAGAGGTACTTCTTACGGTGCTCCATTTTTATTACTGCGTAGATGGAAAAATCACCAAAAGCAAATGTTTGTAAATTGCTATTTATTGATGTAATTTGAATGTATTATACACGGGAAAAATGGAATTACTAAGAAGAATCTACAGCTGCTCAGTTCATCTCACAACTGGCTACGTAATAATGAGCCAGAAATGTAGCACTGGCTTCAGGGTAGCTGTGTATGCTAATGGGTTAATTGTATTAGCAGATATGTGTAAGACTGTTCAAAATAATTTATTCTATCTGAAAATTTTTTTACAGATAAACTAACTGCAAGAAATAAATATCAGATGACACGTTTATTAAAGAAACTCATTATAAAATAATTGCGTATTCAAGGAAAGATATCATGTCTTGCTTGTGAGGGAAAGTAATTAAGGACAAATTTGAAAAAATGTATCAGAATTAATTCGTGTCTTGCATCATAAAATGAGGGGGGTTGCAAAAGGTACCTGTATTGAGGATAAGAAAAGTGGTATTAGGAATGAAAAATGTAAATGGAATAACTCATCTTAGTATTGTTGAATGATCTTTCCCCTCTATCTGAAACATCCAGGCGTACAATGCTCTTCATATTCCAAGGAATCATCACCTTAATTTTTCTGGCCCATGAAATCGTCTTCGGGTGCTTTGGAGCAGATTCATCACAATCAGACAATTATTTTTATTGCTGCTTGCCTTCCGGTGCATAATGATGAATTCAGGTCTTACTGACGTTGAAAATTAGCCATGATATCAGTCAAATGTTAATTTAACAGTAAATGACTGAAAAATTAAAATGGAATGACAGCATGGAATTGTAACACCACTTTGCCTTAGCAAAGCCATCTGTTGTAAAAACAAATACTTTTGGAACTACCCTCTTTCTTGTCATTTTTGAAGCATTATCGATTCTAAATTAAAAAGATTTAATGGGTCTTTTTTGTTGTAAATAAAACTTCTGGAATACGAATTAATCGATGAAAATTAAAAGTAGCGCTTTTCTGATGAACCTGAATATTTCAGTCGCTTATGTGCTAGAAACATAAAAATATCAACTGAATAAAATTCATACGAATAAATAGGAAACCAAAAGATAGAAGACATTCTGAAGAGAGATTATTAGGAAGTCTTGTTAAGGTAAAGAAGCGTGTTTGACAGTAGTTCAGGAAACGCTGGATTCAAATGTCTAGTTACTAGGTATTTTTATCGGATCTTGTAAGATACATATTTCTTACATCATATAGTACCTTAATACTTATATCTGGAGTTTGTAGGCTTATGTGGAGCTTTCTAAGCATCATTGATGGATAGACAGCATCTAAACAAGTATTCATTGAAAACTAAGGCTAAAAAATGAGACAGGAAATAGTTTTATAAAAAGGGCTCAGAATAATCGTAAAAAAGTATTTGATACTTTATTGTCTAAGTAAATAATGTGTTGTCCATAAAATAATTTAACATAAAAAAGGAATTATAATATTTCGTATTTGATGACGTTTCTGTAAGCATATTAAAGCTATTAAGTAAAGAATGCATGATTAAAACTAATAAAAATGCTCAAAATTTACAATACTCCCCACCCCCAAGAAAAAAAAAATGAAACTTAATTGCTTATCTTTGAGCAATAAGAAGCAAATAGAAATGAATGTTCATTTTCTTAAAAAAATTTATTCAAGATTGTATTTTAAATGAAGAATAAATATATGTTGCAAATAAAACCGTTTTAAACTTTAATGGTGAAATAATTATTACAATACTATGCACATAAAAATTTTATTTGTTGGGTACTATCTAAAATGGTTTTTTCATGAAAAGTTTTTTCATTTCTGTCTGAAAGCAAATTCTTATTTCTCTTTACACATTTAGCAAGAAATAATCTATTTTAATTTTTCATATAAAAATGTGTATTAAAATTATTACACACATTTATCATTATACATACAAATGTTATACAAACGTGAATGCGCAACATAAATCAAAAAGTTCCGTCTTACATTTAATCAAGTATCATAAATATATATTAATTCTTATGATTAAAACATACACAGAAAGCAGATCAGGTAATTGATTCTTTAGGTTAGAAGTTACTTTTTTAGAGATACAGATAGTATATTTTCATTGATGTACACATACACATACTTTGAGGGATTAAAAGAGAGTAAAGCAACGTATCATCAGGTAAGAGATTTACTTTAACTGAAAAGAACTAAGTCGCTGTTTTTAAAGGATTAGCAGGAACGATTGAAAGAGAAACTATGAAGTTTCTCAATAGAAGTGCATTGTTTTGTAGGGAAAAAAAACTTAATGCAGTCTATTGTTTATAAGCAAAAATAAACTTGATACTTTGGAGACGTTTATTTGATAAAAATGTGACTACAGCAAATATTCACGTTACTGATGTCAAAAAGTGGAGTAAATGATGTCAAAAACTGATGCTCTCTTATGAGAAAAATTCAATTTAAATGCGTCAAATGGGGTTCGTAACTTTCAAAAGAATGACAAAACGATTTTACTAGATTTTCTTACTCTTCAGCATCAAAATGGATATGTTACAATATTTTGTCAGATTGACAAAAATGAAAAGATTACTAATGTATTTTGGATAGAGAAAATGGATTATTTTTCTTGTCAAAAATGTTTTTTTCAAATAGGCTTTCGTAATAAAATAATAAAAACTAAAATATACATATATTTCTCATTGAAAAATAGGTGATGAATTTTTAAATAAGTACTAAATTTTGGATTAAACCCTCAAATAATGCATCTTAATTTATTCTAAATTTACTCAATGATATTTGATTGTTACCTAAACGTATGAAAGAAGTAAGCCTAAACGTATGAAAGAAGTAAGCCTAAACGTATAAAACGTACATCTAACGGTAATATGTAATTATTAAATGGTAAACGATGGATCTAAATAAGATTTATTCTGCATTTCAATTGATCTTTTCATGTACATGTTGTTCTTAATAACAGCTATTAATGTTGAATTATTTGGTTTAATGAAGCCATATAATGAAGTAATCCACAGTGTAAAGAAAAGATAAGAGTTCAATCCAGTGAATTCCACAATGATAGACTTCAAAAGGTAAAGAAACACTGGAAGAGATGTATAGCAATGGATAGGGACTGTGTAGAGAAGTCTTAAAAGTACTAAATAAAAACTAAGCTTCTATCCCTCTACTCTTTTTAGTAATAATTAAAACTTCACGATACTGCGGGTTACTTAAATCTACAGAGAGCTATAAAGTGACTTTTATAGCTGTAATTTGCAATATTTTCTACATAAAGATCAATTAATAAGCAGAACAAATTTTATTGAGATGTATCAGTTATTTTTAGTACTAATTAAAATTTTAAGTTACCCTCTCGTGAAAAAGAAAAAGAAAATGTATAACTCTTATAAAATGTTATTACGTCATCTATCTGAAGCTCATTTTAATACTAAAGTTATAATTCTGAGTAATGAGCAACATTATACGTAAAATACGAATATTGAGAATAAAGAGTAAAGATCATCTCGCATTATGAAATCCTTCTAGATGCCCTAAAGAGTTGTATGAATTTCTTCATATAAATTACTTTTGATTCTGCTTTTCTTTCAATGAAATCTATACAAATTTGCTTTTTACTCGTAAAAAGTCAGTTTTTATTAAAAGATGCAGTGCATGCGTATTTTTTTAAAATGTAACTGGAATTAAAGACATTGATAGGAAATCGAGAAAACAGAAATTTAAATATAATAAACTCAAAGGAATGTATATGATTATTAATTGTTTTTATTATTTAAGGGAACCGGGGAAGCTCTGTCTCTTCCATGTTAAACTGAACAGCTTTATGTACCTTTTTTCAGAAGCGATGAAAGATAGGATAATGAAAATTTCATGAAAATTACAATTACATACTTTACATATTTTAACACACCATTTTCTTTAAAAAGAAAATGGTGTGTTAGAGAGAAAATGGTGTGTTAGAAGTAAAAGAGAAAAATTATTATTGCTTATTTATTCATAATCATTCTTATTTTATGATTTTGGGGATTATTTTGCTGCCGAAAATAAACAATTCTCCAAATATCACCAACCCCCCCGTGTTAAAGTATGTAATATAACATAATTATTATTAAAAAAAACTGAATTAATAAGTTTCAGTAATATTGAGAAAAAGGAACCTGAACCTGAAAAATCCATGTTTTGAGAAATTTGCATTTTAAGATCTCTGATATTTCTATTGCTGATTAAGAAGTTATATTAAAAAAAAATTCTGCAGTATATGAAGGCTTAGTACCTTCTTAAGTCTCATAAGTGTTTTAAAGTTTTCTTTTCCTTTTTTATTTTTTTTCTGGCATTATTTTGATTTTTGTTCGTTGTCGGTAATGTGTTCTTTGTTTTATTTTTCCGTACTTTGCAAACCTGGACGAATTTCAATCCTGTATAAATTATGACGCTTCGTTATTTTATATATATTTAAAGCAAGAAAAAGGGTCAAAAACACTGAATTGTAAGGTTTTGGTGATCACAATTACAAATTTTGGTGCAAAAGTCCAGATGACACTGTTCACAGATTCATTACGATACTGTATTTTTCTATTAAAGCATTTTATTCGCTGCTATGGATTTGCCAAATCTCTAAATACAGGATTGATGACTTCTATTACTGGTAGAGGAACACGAATATCCTTGGTATTATCATACCTTTCGCTTTTTACTTGAATATAAATTTTCGCATACGATGAAATTCATACTAGCTTTCAGAAAAACTGGATAGTCTATGATTTGGATTTTCATTACTTCACAATAAATGAAATTGTTTAACCTAAACAGTTACTGAATCTTTTGAAGGGATCCAATATTTAGAAAAGATTTGTAACTTTGCTAAAAGTCTATTCGTATTATAACTCACACAGATATGCTCCCGTTACAATTTTTGGTGGAAGCAAATTTATCCTAAACATACATCAATACAAATAATGAATCAATTTCGTATCCAGAATCTGTATTTTCATAAGGTTCATTATAATGAAGAAAACAATCGCTTAATATGACAGCTTCATTTCTGACATTATCATTTGATTTAATAACAGTCTCAATATCGCTGATGGTTGATTTTCCAACATTTTTACGTTTTTTAAATATATTCTTGCTTCGTGTCATTCTAAATAAATTGACTAACACTTTTATACCAGTAAAATAATACTTTCTAAAGAAATTATAATGTAATCTAAGTATACAAGACCAGATATATGAAATACATTCAAAATTGGTTGATAGTTTCTTATGGGACATAGAGCAACAAAGTCTATTTTACTAAATATTTTTGAAAATCAAAAAAGAACAATATAAACAGTTTAAAACTGTATGAAACAGTTGCAATTAATTTAATTAGTGACACTTCTTTGATTACAAGAAAATTGTGAAAGTTAAATAGAGATAATAATATATGTAAAGCATTAAATGAAGTGCCACGTTACGAGAGATATTTGTGTACATTACAACATTACTCTTCAAATAGTCAAAAAGTTATGAAGTGCTCTATGAACGAAAAAAAAATCGAGCAATTCTATTTCTGTGATAAGCAAGTGCAAAAACAAAAGTTTAAGCAATTTAATTAAATAAAAAAGTAAAATTTGATTTTTTGAACACATTTTACTTACTCGGTCCCCTTAAACTACTTATAGAATATGACAATGAAGAAGCAAGCTCTAACTGAGTTACTTTTGATGTCGCGTATGTCTTTGGTCATAAAGACCTCAATTGTATAAAGAATTCGACCCAATTTTATTAACTTATTATATATTTTATCAATAATGAGATAAAACGAAAAATTTAGTGAATTATTTTAAAAATATTTCTGGATTTTTAAAGAAATTTTCAGTAGTTCTTCTTGAATGAAAACTCAAAATCGATTCGTGGGAATCTTCAAATCCTTTTCAGAGTATTCTGCACTTTTTTCATATTATTGACAACATCGATTATCTACGTTTCATTCATTTTTGGCATCTTTTTTAGACTCATTTTTAGTGTTATAATGCGTAAAAAACATTCTTTCTAAAGAAAAAAAAATGACGATGCTTTTTAAAAGCTCACTTCTCTTCTTCCAGAAGTGTTTCCTTGTTGAATGGAAGAAACAAGTGCAGTTTCCTGAACTGCAGGAAACTGCCAAGAGGGTATGGAACATCTAAAACATATGCGTCAGTGATAAATGGCTTTTGCTTCCGTCTCTACGGAATCGTTTTTTTTTTTAACTCCCGACTCAAGTTAGGTTATTATTACAATTTTATTGAACATTCATCATACAAACAAATAAATACAAAATAAAAAAAAAATCAGTTAGGGGACTTCAACAAATTAGAATCAAAATTATGTCAAATGTTTTTCATTGTGAAAGAAAAAAAAATATCGACTCATATGATTTACTTTTCTATTGTTGAGAAAGCGAAGCTAATAAAGGGAAACATATTCCTAGCACGAATGATTTATGTTATTCTAACCTTGATCATGTACATATTTACTGGAGGAAATTGATTGCTTACTATCAGTTTGTTTGTCTGAAGAAATTTATTTGATTTTTTTACCTCATTAAAATAACAGATCTTCATTGAAAGAAAATGCGATTTGCAGTATTTTGCTTGCATGAAGTACATGTGATGTCTAAAGTGAAAAGGAATTATTGTGATTCTTAAGTAGGTAAGTGGGACTCTATTTTTAAAAATTGGAGTGGAATTGATCTATGAATTCAAATTTATTTTTGTTCTCTTTTTATATGATGATTGTTGAAGTTTTTGCTCATGTTCAAAAGTTAAATTCACATCAATTTAAAATTATAATTTGTGCTATAGGAAGTGTATCCTTAATGAAAATGATAAAATAAAGCTTTTATGTAAAAAAATAATAATTTCATCTATGTTGTATTGTGCTAGAAACCTTTCATTGGCAAGTCAATTCAACAATTTTGTTTATAAGGATTACAAATATGAAATAATGTAATTTCTTATAACTGTGTTCATATGATAATTACACCTTATTAATTTTATTTTCAATCAATACTTTAAATTAAATTATATCAAATAAAAATAAATGAAATTCATTTTCTTACTAGTAACTAAACACGTTTTTAAAGTTTTCTCTCTAAGGGTGTTTACGGAATAAGCTTAATTATATTTCTTCCTTGATTTACTAATTTTTATTTCTTTGCATTTCCGTTAAATAGAGGATTAGCAAGAAAAATTGCAGTAGGCAAATTTCAGTAAAAATTAGTAAATAAATAGTTTTGAAAAACTAGTAAATGGTATTTAATTCATAGTAAAATAACGTACACATTTGACAATTAGTTAAAAGAAAGAAATAACTGTTTCTTTGGTATTAGCCTTTTCTTTCAATATATGTATATGCTACTGAAATATATTCTAAGCAAAAGTAAGGGGAACTAAAATTAAAGGTAATTTTTAAGATTCTTTGTAATTTATTTCCTTAAGAATTTTGACATTTTAGTTACCTTTTTTCGAAATAATATATTCGAAATGCGTTTTTCATATTCATATGCAAGATATCTCAAACAGTAATTATGTATTTTAGTTAATTAGTTTTAGTTTCTTCAAAATATAAATTAACTTATGTATCTCTTCCGTGTGATAAAAACCATATGCTACATACAGTTTAAACATGATATGATTCAAAAAACTTTCAAAATTTCAAAAAAGAAAAAAAAAGTCCGTGTCTTAAAATTCCTTGTTTATGCGAGGGGATATTGTAAAGTTTCAATTATTAATCAGAAGTAATCGAAATACTGGGATAAAATTTACTATGCATATTAATTGAACATTATGTACATAGTATTGAATTATAACTATTAATGTTCATTTATATGACTTCAGGAGGCCATCAGTTGAAGAAATCTACAAGATAGAGAATATGGAGCTCAATCTGCTGATCTCTATAATGATGACCTTTGAAAGTCAAGAAGCACAGGGAGAAATGTACAAATTTGGATAATGACTATGTAGAGAAGTCTTAAAAGTAAAAAAATAATACTTAAGTTTCTGTCTCAATTATTTTTAGCAATAATTAAAATTTTTGGATATCTTGGAATTATAATTCGATACCTCGGAAATAATTAAGACAATACGATACTGCGGGTTTCTTAAATTTACGGCATCTTGAAACTATGCAAATTAACATTAATAGCTATAATTTTACAATGTTATGTACATAAGAATCTAATAAAACAGAATAAATTTTAACTATATGTCTTGGTTATTTCTCAATAATAATTAAGACTCTACGATACACCTCGGTATTTTATTTTTCAGTTGTCTTATTGAAATAGATTAGAACAAGATTTTACTTCAATTATTTGCAAATTTACACTCTGCCGAGAGTTATTGTTATAATGCAATGCTAATTCGTATTTGTAAGGTGAATTTGTACTTAGTAATCCAAAACAGAAGAAAGAAAGCTCTCGCTTTAGGTTAAAGAAACAACATGCTCAGATTATGCTTATTAAATGATAATGAAGATAGTATATTACTAGAAATTAAACGAAAACATGTCAAGAAATGCAGTTAATATTTAAAAAAAACCTCTCTTCTTACTCTGTGAGAATCCCAAACCTTGAAAAAAAAAATTTCTGAGGTAATTATATCAAAAATGTTTCAGAAAACCACATTTGACAACTTACTGTACCTATTGACGTCAATTACTTGAAAACCATAATCAATTTAAAAATCTAGACGAGAGAAAAAATAATAAGATGTGTAAAAAAATTGTAATAAAAACACTCTAAATCTTTTTAAGTACCTTACACTGATTCTCTAGAGCTAGACATTACACAAAAACTTCAAAAGATTGAACATAATAATAATGTTTTGAGAATATTTTAAGAAATCTGTCTAATGTAAGTTTTTTTTAAGTATCCTGGAAAAAAAAATACATAATTATCTCTAAGTTTAAGTAACATCAAAAGACGTATGACATAGAAATTAATAAAAACTGACTACTGTTAATTTTTTGTATTTTTATTTAGTTTTAAAATGCATTCACAAAGCTTAGCAAAAATTTACTTTTTAAAACAAGAAAAGTCACGGCATTGAGATTTTTGAAACATGCTACATCTCATGTTTAAACTGCCCATTTATCTTCAAAATTTGATACATTTCAGGGTTATTCAAAAAAACAACACTCATTCTTAAAAAAAAAACCCGCATTCATTTTCTTTGAATTTAACACCACTCTGAACCACATTACTCTTCCATTTCATTCTGTCTTCCCCGAGAATGAAAAACAAGCAGCTAGAATCATAAATTTAAGATCACAAGAACACGTTTATATTCGTCCCTTAGGAGCTTCACTGAATATTTTATTAGAATTAAAGTGTTTTATAATACACAGTTAAAATTGAACACTTGTAAAACAATATCATAGGTTTTCTTAGTGAAAGATGTGGCTATATGTTTGTCTGAATTATGTACGCGCGCTATATATGTTAAATATTCTCCTACTGAATATGGAAATGAAAGTTAATGCTATTTGTGTCAAAATAGTTTCTGTTTGCATTGGTTTCGTAAATATTTGAACTGAATTCAAATTTCGCTTTATTTATATGTATCAAAATGTTACTTTCTCTTCTTTTTGACTGATGAATTTGTTATCTTGGTCTTTACATTAAACGCTTATATATATTAGAATTGGAATAAATATTAGAATTTTAAGAACTTAATTCTATCTATTAAGCTCGAATAATTATTTATTTTATGAAGCAAAAATGAATACTTCACTTTTTTAAAAAACCGTTCTCAAAATTTACTATTTTTATTGAAATATATATAATTTTTGAATATTATTCTAAATTATTAATGAAAACTTTGATCAATTTATTATGTTATAATACTATCCATTAAAAAATTCAAAAATGCACCACTTAAATTGTAAAAATATTTCCATTCCTCGGAAATGGGATCTTTTATTTTACATTTTCATGAAAACTGAACAAACTTCCTTAAAGTTTGAATATTTATCCATTTCCTATGTAAACAGAATTTACTCTTTGATATAATATAATTAGATTCCATTTTAATCCTAATTTAAAATGTGGTTCAATGTTTTGACAACTTTTCTCTAAGCTGGTTGAATTACTTGACAAATAGCTTCCTAAGCGACAGCAAACATTTGTAACTAAGGCATCAGCAATGCAGCGATTCGAATAAGGCTCTTTGAATGGAATGTTTAGATTGCTGTTAAATTAAGGAAGCGCAAAAGGAAAATTCAAAATCATTGGACATACCGCAATCGCTTTAAAGAATTCACAACAAAAGCTCTTTCTTTTGAACATTATTCAACAGAGGAGTTTTCAGAAACATTACTTTTAAACGACTTAGTAACTCGAGCAATAAGTTAACAGTTTCGAAATTCGAATGTATGTAAGCACAGATTATGCATTAAATGTTTGGTCTTTAAAAATTTATTCACAGTTATTTGTACTGTCACAGTAATATCTATATATCAATTTTAGACAAGTAAACATACTCTCATAAGAAGAAGCGAATATTTATTTTTTTAACAGTTATCTCTTAAATCTTGTTTTATATTCGCATTTTCAGAAACAGAGAAGTTTTACATAAGAGACATTTTGAAGAGAAAAACTGAATTCTTCAGAATCTTTATGAAATTTTTGTTTTTATTGCCATGGAAATGAAAAAGGAATAATCTAATTTTATTTTAGTTGTTTGGAAACTATATTATTTCTTGTTTAATTTACTCCCTGCAAGATTCAACTCCGCATTATTGAAAGTGGCTTACAGTAACTTCATTAACGTGATGCTAGATTGAAAGTTCAGAAGAATTTCTGAGTAATAAAGTGATTTACTAACGGAAGGGATATTTATCCTTTTATTTTAATCATCCCAACATTGGTAAAGAAACATTTTTATAAATGGGTTGTAATGAAAGGCTACGAATAAAATACACCATTTAGGAAATTGTTTTCATCGGAAAGAAGTTGATATTAATCTTGGTTTAATATCTTAATGAAACAAAATATCTGCCTCGAAAGTGAAATATGTGTGTGTTTTATGTATGACTGATTAAAAAAGAAACATTTATTTTTTTCGTGTTTTTCTCTTACATTCTTTAAGAAAGGGAAGCTTCTAATGATTTTATTGATACTTTCAATAATTACACAACAATTATATTGAAAATATTTCAAAATGAATGTTTTTGAGATTTATCTTAAGATAAAGAAATTGTTTTTCTTCTATAAACAGAAATTTATAATATATGCTTATTTCTCAAATATTTAGGTACAATTATAAGAGAAAAAGGAATTTTTTTTATTGGATAGAATGTTTTCGATTATTGGTAATATTTTTCATTTTTTATGCGTAAATATTCATTTTTGTAATTAACATGATGCAATTTAATTTTAAAATAAGTCGAACAGGCTCTTCTAACTAAGCTAAAATATACAAGAAAATGTAAAAACAACTAAATAGGTTTAGTTTTAAGAATTTATTTGATACGATATTTTAATTTTTGTAAGATCTTAATTTGCCGGAGTTTATAAAATATACCGGGAAGAATTTTTTTCGAGTTGAAATCTCTATTTTTTCAATAATAAAAATAATAATAATAATTTGTTGTTATTTTGTAAACTTGTCTAGATTTTTTTTTTAAATTCTAATGGCGTTTACGTTAAATAATGGGGAAAAAAATCTTAAAAATGAACTGCAGAGTAAGTAATCTTATTTAAAAATAAAATATGTTTAATTAAGTCTATCTGTTGTACACCAAACGCAATTGTTACTCTAACTGAATTTAAGGAAGGCTAAAACATTCTGTTGTAAAAAAATTTCTAAGCGTTGTTGGCCATGGTAGCCGAATGATCATGGTCTAGAACTCATGGGTGGCGTAGGACTGTTTTGAATCCTGATGACATTAAAACCCATCGTCTATCAAGGTCGATGCACATTAAATTTATAGATGCTCAAAGTCCTCACGTTGGCATTGGTAAAGTGTGGAAATACGGAGAGGAGTTAATAACTCAGGTGTCGTACTCGCTCCTTCACAGAGTTTCAAAATCCAGAGGTCAATCATCAATAGCCCTCAGCTCAGGTTACTTCTAAGTGGGACATTATGAACAATCATCTACATTCAAATAATATTTTTTTTAAAAATATTAATAATAGGTAAAATAATAAGTGCTTTCATTTTCAATTATCCGAATACTCTCTTGTTTGTTAGTTATCTTTTTTAAGCATTTAAACACATCCTTATTTTATTAATAATAGCCCATTACTTCCTTTCATGTGCTACTATGCCTTTATAAGCATTACTTCCATCTATTTCATATTTGCTAAGCATTTTATTTCAAAATATTAATTGTTTGAATCACTTTTATTGGTGATCTTTCATCATTTATTCACACCAGGTTGATTAAAATATAATTAAATATTTATCTTTTAAATTATTTTCTATGTAGAACAAAATAATTAATAATAAAAATATTTCTCTTTTTTTCCTAACAAAATGAATGATCTTATTTCTAAAGTATTCCGATAAATCTTGTCTGGATTATATTCTCGTAAGATACATGAACTACCTAAATGATATTTGTAAGATTTCTCCGGTTTGTTTCTATTTTCGATAATCAAATGTCTTAGAGCTTTCTTTACAAAATTGTTTCGTAGAAATATATATTCTATATACTCGCGATTTATAAAAATATTACACAAAGAAAAAAATTAGTTCACTAGAGTGGGAATGAAGAAATGTGTGAAATTTTTGTACACATTATCTGTTAAAATGTTCTATTTCAAAGAAGGCAACGACCTTAATTTTGTTTCCGAAATAGTCGTTTTTAAAGAAAAGATCAATTTTCGAATTGTGGTTGATTATGCCAAATGTATGTACAGCATTTATCAGTTTTTTTTTATTGTACATACATTTTATTGTATCTGAAATAGATGCGTAGCATTCAAAATTTATAAATTGTTAAAATAAGTGGGCTCTCCAATCTTAATTCAAAACGTTTCTGAATAAAAAGCTTCAGAATTGAATCACAAATTTTGTAGGTAAGTAAGATAGAATTCGGCTGACTTGCCTGAATCCTAGACCCAAGATATATATTAAGAGGCCGATTTCAACCTATGGGTTATATGAGTCTTTATTTACTTAATATTCTCTCACGGAACTTGATAATTAATAGCTGAAGGACGGACCATGAAATAGCTGAAAGCCTTAGGGTCCACCAGCGAGTAATATGGCTCAGAGTATATGGCATTATTTTATAGAGGAACAGGTCACATAAAATGTTATACAAATTCATTAGTGTAGTTTTTTCGCAAAAATCAATCATCCAATTATTTAAAATTCAGATGCTGAATTAAACATTTTATCATTATAAACAGTTATCAAACAAATGCTGTAAGCCTTCTTCTAAAATTAAATATACAGATGCTTTTATTAAATGAGGATAAATATCAATCAATAATTAGGAGTATCTCTCATTTGAATAGTTAAGAGTTAGTTTTGAGTAGTTGTTAATTAGAACGTGTTAGCTATTAAAAGGTCATATATATATATATATATATATATATATATATATATATATTATAATTTTTAAACGTGAATTATTTATATTTGTAGTATGCATGGATATTAATGTATTAATGTGTCATAACAATAGTATTATTGTATAGTATTTATTATTTTATTGCAGATTATACTTATTTTCTAAACACACAATAGTTACAGAAAAACATGAAGTGAAAGTTATAAAAATAAACTATATATTTTTCCAATGATTAAAAGTTCCATCGATGATTTTTTTTCTAGAAGAATTATAAAAAGTTATTGAAAACAAATTTATTAATTATGCAATAAACAAGCTAGATTTAAAACCAAGCTTTTCAATATGGATGTTATAAATGTAACACTGATACAATGAATCTGATGTAATTTTATTGATTAATTCATAATGTTTTTAAGTTTGTTTTCATTTATGGTTACAAAATTGCTTGTCAAGGTTACTAGTTCTGGCACAGAATTATGAATTTAAAAATCAATGAATCTCTCTCTCGAGTCTTGCATCAATGAAAATATGTTACATTATATCTGTAATGGATACTATTGCGTGTTAGATCTAACTAGACTCGAAACAGCTCACAGGTCTTAAAAGTGAAGTAAGATTTTCAAATTCAATCTCCTAATTTAGCTGAGGTTTAAAATTTAGAGGTTTGCTGTTATCGATAGCTCATGTGATGTTAAACGAATAAAGAATTAAGAAATTCACATCGCTAAATTTCTTAGAGGGTGATGGAATTTTTACTGTGCTCTAAGCCGTAACATTTTTAAGAATATAGGTAGTTCTTAAAATTAAGGAAATGAAAGGAATTTTAAATGAATAGTTTCTAACGTATAACGCATGTTGACTTAGAGGTAGACAAAAACATTAGAAAGAAAAAATTTGAGATAAGCAAATTAGTGAAATCAAAGCAAGAAAAATATATATTATCTGTATACAAAAATATAAAGAATGTAATTTTATCTCTAAATGTGTTCGAAAATAATGAGTAATAAGAAAAACATTTCCTTACAGCTTAATTAAAATTCAACACAAAATTATGACTTTTTAATGCCTTATAAAAGTACGAAAAATACCAAAAGGCCGCAAGTGTCTCTAAACATGGAGTCAATCCCTTGTCTGTGGTTAAGATAAGGAGCTCAGTTGCCTTATAGATTTTGTCTAAATCCTAGAGAGGCATTAATTAGTTAAAAACTGATTCAATACTAAGTAAAAAAAACCAAAAGTCGTAAATTAGTTATTCATTCCTTAATTTAGCCTCGTTATCACATTCAAAACTAAAATTGAGATAGATATAAGAGAAAAATATTATATTTCCAAATTATCTAGGAAGAGATCGAGAATAAAATTAACACGAAAAATTGAATCTCAATTTCTAAGAAATTATAAACTGTTGTATTTGAGGAAAAAAAATGTGTAACTCAGTGATAATCTTTTCACAAAAGTTTTATTCAAACGTGATACATAAATTTCTTTCACTAATTTTTATTGAACTTGGAAGACAAATTGTATATTTAGCCACAGTTAATAGAAATAAAATTCAGTGAATATGATAATAAAAAGGAAATAAGATTCCAATCTCTATTGCTTAGTAATGAATAACTACTTCAGGCGACGAAAAAAATCTTTTTGATTCTTAGTTTTTATCTCCTTTTTATAATCATAAATTCTTATCATCGCATCAAGATATCAACATCTCTGTCCAAAAACTTTTTTATCATGTGTTTTTTTTTTTGGAAAAAAAAAAAGAATACTTCACATCTTAGAAATTATCCTCATTTCTCAATATTGCATTTCTTTCCAATATTGCTGAAACACATTAGTAAAATTTTCTATCCTAGTCCATTAAGCATTTGTAGATTTTTGTAATCTTTAGTTTTTTTAATAAATAATGATTTAAAACGTATTATGGTTTTAGACCTGCTATTAGTATTAAAAATAATTTCATCATAATAAATGATTATTATATCATTTATTTTAATGCAATAATTTTTCTCTAGAGATTGCAATTTTATATTGCAGAGAAACAACCTTTTTATTACAAACATTTTTCTAAACGACATGGCTTATGATAGACACAAGTTAATCTGTTATCTGAGTTCCCTAATTTCAGCTACCTTTTAAATTATATAGCAATAATTCAATAAGTTATTTTGATTCTTAATTTATTCTAAGCCATATTTACTTTTATTCTTAAATTTTTTCTATGAACTATCTTTTAAAACTTTCCAAATTGTTATGTTTTTACCTGTTTTTGGTGCATTCAAACTATTGAAAATGTTTGAATACTTAAATCCAGTTCCTTTTTATTTCATAATTCTGTTTTATAATTACTCATATATTTTACATTTCATTTATTAATAAATTTCATAAAAGTTATATAACATATATACTTCCTTTATGACTAATAGTTATAATAACTTAAAATAAAAAAAAATTACGTATAAACCGAGAGAAAGGGAAGACATCTTTCTTCTAGGAAATAATCGTTAAATTCTTATATTATGTATTGTTTTTTTTTCTTCTAATATTCAACGCATATATAAATAATGATTAACAGTTTTAAATTAAACCATAAAATACGAATTAAGGAAATGGATCTTAAATGATAAATACCATTTGTTTGACCGCTCCAAGAAACAATGCTGAAGATTGACAAGGTGGTAATTACTTTGACATAGTAAAGGCTCAAGGGCTGCGAAAGATAAATGATGGAGTCGCTTGCAGAGGTTCTGGGCTCTGAATCTCTAAATGATAGATTTTGGAACTCTATTATTGACATTAAAATAGAATTTGTGGTTAGGGAAGACGAGGGAAATAGAGCATAAGATAAATTACTTTCGCCTATCTCGGAATCATGTGAGTAATTAAATGAGAATTTCATGTAGTCACACATTTCATCGCGACATCATAGTGGGAAGTTAAGAGAACACAACCATAAATTTATTGCAGAAAGCTCTTGAATGCACATAATCTTATTTTAATTTTTCAAGTGGTTATAAATAATTTGTCTGTATATATATCTTTTCTCGGGATAAAGAGCAGAAATTTTTGGTTGGAGGGAAATTTGAAGTGTTTCAAACCTTACAAGACGTTAGAGAATTTCAGGTTTTGCTTGCAAAAGTTTCTCTAGAAAAAGTTAGAGTATTGTAAAGGGATAGTGCATTACATGACTTTCTCTCAGATATTTTTTTTCAAAAGTTAACAAGAAATTAAATTTATTTTAATTTTTTTATTAGACACCAAAGGGTTTTTGTTTCCGTACAATCACAACATGTCGTGCCTGACTACTTTTCAAAATGAAGTGTTAAAGGCACGTGACTTGAATAATTAGCCCCACAAGGTTATACTGTCACTTTTGACGTCCAGATCACTTTTCAATTTTTTATCGTTTGCTACAATTTTAATTACATTTAGATTAAATATATTTAATTTCATAATTTATCGTTCCCTTTAATTTCAATACCAGAGAAGTTTACTATTGTCCATTTTTCGATATTTAATCGTTTACTTTAATTCTTATATTTAATTAAGTAATTTAATAATAATTATTAAAAAATCACATCTTTAGTGGCTAAATCTGTGCTTTGCAAAATTTTGCATAGAACTTTTCATTTTTATCGTTTGCTTTATTTATTTAATTTCATAGTTTCAGTTTGAATTGTAGTCATTAAGCATTACTTTTAAGAATAGATTAACCCACGAAGAGATTTATTTTTTTTCATTTTGCGACTGCAATAAATACTTTTAGCTTAAAATATATTCACTTTAATAATTTGTCTTTTGCTTTAATTTTTATATCTGAAACGAATACTATTGTCTACTTCAACATTTTATCATTTGTTTTAATTTTAATATTCAGTTGAATAGTTTAATAACTATTAAAAAAATTAGCATTATTGGTTGCTAAATCTGCATTTTGTAAAACTTTGCATAGAACATTTGAACAGTGTATGTATTGTATGTTTATCAATAAAATAAGTTGAATGAAATATAATCGCATTTATTTTTTTATTCTGTTTAATGCCATTATAATGTATAAAATTTTATATTAACTAGTTAAAAATTAAATTACTAAACATTTTTGCTCATTTATTATTAAAATTAATTTAAATACAAGATTTTAATGATTCTAATATTTCGGTTTCATCAAAAAATTAAGATATGCTTCATATCCGGATAGAAATTTAACTTTTCATAAAATAGGGCAACGAATAAAAATATTATTTAAATTTAATTGAATAACAAATAATTGAGATTCTTCATTAATGAATGAAATCCTATTTTTTACTCTCTGAAAGTATCTATTTGATAAAAACGATAGTAACACATTTTAAGCCACGTAATATAAAAAAAAACAATAATTAAAATCTTTGAGCTAATGAAATTGAATATTTAAACAAATCTGCTTCTTAAAATAATTATTTATCAGTTCTTAATTTGAAATTATCATTTTGAAATAGAAATCAGAAAATAATCATTTGGAAGTTTTATTTTCTACTATAGCATTTTTTATTGCAGAACCTATATTTTTGCTATCAGTAATACACCAATCGAAAACTTATTGACTGCATATTATTTTATATTCAGGTTGAATTTCCTGTTTTTATTACGTATATCAGGCAGTTAAATTTTATATAAATTGTAAAGAATTTATGAGGTTTATATATTTTCTGACATTTTAGTGGATGAATAATGTAACATAAATTGGATGAAATAATTAAATCAAGCATACTTCAGAAATAAAATAATTGATATATGCCATTCAAAAAATGCTTATTAAACAATATATATATATATATATATATATATATATATATATATATATATACATATATATATGTTTAAAAATATTTACCTCTGAAATGAAAATACATGCATCGAATAAAATTAAGTGTTTCGATACCCAGCGTTACGAGTTTTAAACACACACACACTACGACTGATTTTTCTATAACATACACACACATATACATTTTCTTACTTCAATTTTCTCTAATATTGGTAGCAAGTGTAGATGATAAATCATCATTTTAGTAATAGTTTCGATATTTTGCTGGATTTACGGAGCAATTCATTGAAATTCCATGGTATAGGAAATATTACTTGCGAAAAAAGAAACATAGCTTTGGTGAGTTTTGATAACAGTGATTAACAAGCTTATTTTGATAACAGCTACAAGAAGAAAACCAGAAATCTGCTTATAAAGATTCAAGAGAGTTTTAAATCTTTAAAAATTTGACTGGTTGTTTATTAACATCGTACTAAGATGCAGCACGAGGACTATTTGTAAATAACTTAAGATAACAGAGGTTACTAATAAGGGTCTGGAGTCAAAATGTCATCCATAGGAGAAATAATTCTAAGCTTTCTAACCTAACCTTTTGTGTAAGTCAAAAACGCATTAACTGTGCAAGGATACAAAGTCTCTTAATCAAGGAATACATACAAAGAAACTTGAATGCAAATACAGCATCACAGTAAGAGGTTCTTCATGAGGAATGTACAGGCAGATTGACAAAAAAAATACAAATTTAGATATTTTAAAAAGATTATTAGAAAAAATACCGCAGACAATATGCAACAATAAGGGGAATTGACTTACATTAATTACATGATCCCAAGTGGTCTTTAGTACATAGACTAAGCTAACCCATTTATAACTGAGATGATCGGGTAAAATAGAGTCAATAGTCGTGGGGGAAACTATGTGTGGTGGTAGAGAGTACTAAAACATACATTTTTTGTAGAGGAATGTAGGGTCGGAAGTGACGCGTTGAGATACAAACACAAAAAATGAGACACAAAAAAGAAAAACATCATTAATTTTCAACATCATCACAAAAGGTTTCTCTGCAGCAATGTTTACAATAAATGTTCAGAATTGTGACCACCAACAGTAATGCATGCTTGGTGATGTCGATGGTGTAATTGGCACACAGTTTCCAGAGATTAAGGGCATTTCTCATATGGTTACAAACAAGACAGATAGACGAGTAATGAGGTCTTCAAATGAATCAACTGGAGTCTCGTAAAAGATGTCTTTCAGATTTCCCAATAAGAAGTAATAAATATGCGATAATTATGGTCATCGGGGTGACCATTGGCCTGGTCCACCACGCTTTATCCTTCAACTTGTAAAATGGATATTCAAATAATTTCGGACAACACTTTGAAACAGGCTGACACCTATTCCAGAAAAAAATGATAACATGAGCCATTTAATAGTGTTGATAGGAGATACAAGGCAATGAGGAAATAGTTCACAATATGCCCAAGCGCTACAGAGAAAAGTTTTGGGAATAAATGTGGATGTATATCGTGTGGATTTTCTGTTGCCCTCACATGAGCCTTGTGCACTATGAAAACAGCTTCCCGAGTAAAAGTCGCATCATTTGAAATAGATTGTAAGCTGCGAAATCCAGTTACGATTTATTACAATAATTCACTCTAATTTACAAACACCTTTCAGCATATCATTATCATCTGACTCCCTTATTTCAATTCTATTTCACTTATGATTAGTCGACATCTCAATCCATTAGAATCATCGTTCTTACAACGCAGCTAACCAGAGTTCTCGATGACCGTTTTCTGCATGATCGAATCTTGCTTGTACTGATGTTTAAAATATCACGCAACTTTCGTTTTTTCACTATGTTCCATACTAGGTAACTTTCTGATATGAGCTATATCCCTTTACTTATCCAATAGTTATTATTTTTGCAATTATTTAAATTACCTTCATTTCTGATATTTTTTTCTATTTGTACAAGTGATATTCTTATAGACTATATTACATTTAAAATAAATAAGTTTTGATGTAAGATGTATTAAATTGTCCTGGATCATTCGCTAATGATGATATGAATAATTTTAAGTGAGGTATATGCTTTTGTGTCTTGTTACCCCATCAGCTGCTACACCTAAACAAGCTTGAATCATCATTTGTAATAATAAAGTATTTCTCATCGATTCACTCGGGTTTGTGTAAGTTCAATAGTAGAGATTTTAGTTCTGAGAGAGATTCTCAATCCTTTATTTATTTCTTCTTAAGTACCTGCAATAACTTCGTAGATTACGAAGAGTTGATTCAGAATTCTCACTTAGATTCACTATCATTCACTAACAAAGTTCCAATCTCAATATTAAATGTTTCCTAGCTCATATATATATATATATATATATATATATATATATATATATATATGATCAAATCTGTTCATTACACTTTGTAACTTCAATGTTATTTACATGAACCACATTTCATTTCATTGGAAAAATTTTGAATTCAATCACATTCAGAAAGAAACCTAAGGAGTTAATTAAAAGGAAAATTTTGATGGAGCTCAACGTCACAGGTTTTTCTTGAGAATGTCGCAACTGATCGAATTAGATAACAGAATAAAAGCCATATTATAGTTTCGTTAACGTAACAAAAATATAAGCTATGACATTCTTTCTTTTCCCATGTATGGAGTTATCAACTAGATAGGAGGAAGAGCTCTAACTGGAAATCACACTTAATACTCCAGTAACTATACTGCTTCAAGTAATAAAAATAAGACGGCAAGTTTACTGTGACTGAATATTCTATCTTTAAATCCCTTTTCGTGTCTTTGATTGCATCTTCATCCAACGTAGCATTAGTCGCAGGATTTAGTGCATCGATTAAATCTTCGTCATTCACTTCGTGTCATCTTATTACACTCTTCGTCTTATCCTTAAATTGTGATCGATAACTGTGAAAGCTTCGCAATCTTCATCTAAACAGGCAGTATCGGAAAACGAGCAGTAATGTTCTTAAATAACTCAAATGAAGTAGAAATTATTGCGTCTCCAGCAGTTTAAAATTAGCACCACATTTATCAGTGCTGAAGTAATTTGCTAGCATGAGACACGTAAATGGCATTCTAGAAAACTACAAAGTTCTAGAGCAGATAGATAATTCCGCTTAAAAGAACCAAGACCTGATCAGAAATGCATGGAATAAATGAACATATTAAGCCCAAATTTGAGTTATTTTTGAGCTTATACACAATTTGCTTTAACTTACCAATATGTCATTCTATTTTCTCATTATTAAGTAACAATTACCCTAAGAATTATGTTTAGGGATTGTTAGTCTATATTTCTTAAGTCTCAGAAGAGACGCATTTATCAAATATGAAAATTTTCAACACCCCTGAAATATATGAAAGTTGAAAACCAAATTGTACCGTGTAAATTTCCTTAAATTTAAAATATTGCATATTTTGAGAACTCTATTAAAGACTTGAAATATTTGTATTTCTTTAAGTGAATTTGTATAAAATTTATTTAATATCGAGGTTCACACAATTATTACTACAGCATCCAAAAACTTATTTAATTTAAGAATTTATCCAATGAAAAAGAAAAAAAATATTTTTGCAAACATACTTACGGTTCTTTTAATACTATCAAAGAAATATTTTATGTGTTCTATAAGATATGTGATGATTTGGTACCAAGCTTGGGTGAAAATTATATTAAACTTTAGAATGTGTCGCTTAATTCTGAGCAGTAGACAAAATTAAAAAAGGGAAATTAAGAATTTTTGACAGGGAAACAGAAGTAAAGAAATCGAGTTTGACTTTGACGCATGAATGAATAATACTTATTTTGTTATTATTATTTCCATTTTAACGAGCTATAATGCGCATTCCCCTATAACTAATCCAGGGGCTGCTTTGCTACAATGTTTTGATGTGAGAACTTCGCTTTCTGAAAGAACCTTGATAAATATAATTTAACATATATATATATATATATAACCTTACCATATATATATATACATATATAAATGTATATATATAAGGTTTTTCACAAAGAGCAAAGCTCACACCAAAACACAGTATCGAAACACCCCCCCGAGAAGATATAG
>BMAW01039545.1:14100-65326 GCA_019974015.1 Nephila pilipes | reverse complement strand
TATATATATATATATATATATATATATATATATAATGTAAATATAATTTTTTCTGGGGAATTGTTTTTCCTAAGAATTTTACGTAATAATATTAGCATTCATTTTGACAAGAAATATGAAATACGTTAAGATTAAATACGCAATAAATGACCATTTGGATTCTTTTTTAAGGTTTTATGTAGTTTAAATGAAGTAGTAATCTATATAAAAGTTTAAAATAATAAAAATAAAATAGTACGTGAACCAATCATTTATAATTTGGAGTTTTAATGATGAATGAAAAATGTAAGAGTTGAAGATGCAATGGTCGTGAATTCTATTTTTATAAATTGTATCTATGCTGGTACTTGAACCATACATAGCTGGAATCATATACTTTTAGTTTCAATTTAGAATGGTACGTATGTCATGTACAATTTAAAACTTGAAACACTACATCCTACTAAGGACAGGATTGTAAAATAGGACAATGAAATAATGTTGTTATTAAATTTTCCATCTGGATCCCATGCATGAAGGACAAATAACATGAGCCAAACAAAAGTTTTCTTATTCATTGGTTATATGTTTCAAAATTATTAACAGGTGCATGGAAATCAGTTTAATTTTTGATCAATTTTACAAAAACAAGTTACTAAAATGGAGTTGAAAGGAAATCTACTCTTAATAATACCATAAAACATATTTCTAAAATGTACACAATTTCCTTTAAAACAAAAATACATAACTCATTAAGAAACTTTTCACAAGCTTAAATGTAAAATTAGAACTTATTTATGAAAATTTGGATAAAATACCAATATAATAACCATCGTAAGAAATATTTTAAATTATAATTTCACACAATTAATACATTTTCAAAACGCAATGAATTTGAAATAATACACATCAGAAAACTATCAACATGTAATGCACCTTTTTTCGTTACAGGATTCGCATATTCATCAAATAATTATTTCTCAGATGAATTTTTCTCAAAGAAATGTACTAAATTTGTCCATTAAAAACTATTCTTGCATTTTATATTTTAATTATTAGAGAAATTTATATATCCATTGCATGTACTGTTAGCTAAGTTTAAATAAAAGAGATACAATTAAAAAAAGAGCTTATTTGCTCAATACTGTTTTAAAAATGCATAGCTGGAATCATATTGCATAGTCATTAAATATTTAGTAAAATTTTGTAAATTGAATAAGACATTAACTATCAAAACTTCATTCACACAGATATTCATACAATAACCTGGGAATTTAAACTTTCTGTAACATCAAAAATTTAAGATTGTTTTATATAATAATAGAATTTACCTTCAACAAAACTTTCTTCTTTTTGTAGGTGCTATAGAAAATCCATGTGTAGTCAAAGTTCTTAAATCCTCATTACTTTCCAAATAATCTGGTTAGTTCTAAGTCCAATATTTTGAATATCAGTTTATGGATGGAATGTAATTGCTGTTTTTTTTTCGGACGATGTCTTATATCAATTAGGAAATAGATATTTAAATTCCAAAAAAAAAGTTACTTTTAGGATTTCCTTCTTATGTTCAGAACGGCTGAGTCAAACTTTGGTAACAGTTCATCTCGTCATTGATAAAACACAATATTTTCATGCCGTTATAAAAGCTGAAATACTCAGTAGAAAAGTTTCATACAAAATTATTAAACATTCAAATTCTTATGTAGGAGGTATTCAGGCACTAGGTGAATCCTTTATGAAAAGTATGGATAACATAAAATGTAGCAGCATGACACCATAGAACAAAGCGATCATAGCGGTATGAAGCGCGATCGGCAATCCTATCCACTTAAGAAATGAGTTACAAACTCTTTCAAATTGAGATGTTGTAGCCATTAAAACAGATTTTCCGGGTTTTTTTTTCCAAAGTGACAACTTTATTTAAGTCAATGGAATCTTGTACATAAACAAACATTTCATGGAAGTGAACGTAAGTACAAGCTAATTAGATACCTTAAACAGCGTTCAGAGTTGCGTATCTTACGCAGAAATTATCATGTAATGAAAAGAGTCCATTAGATGGTGGCCGAGAACTTGTATACTTTAGAAAAGGAATTTTCCCGAAATTTTGTCAATTCAAAATTTAATTTAGACACCGGAAGCTAACATGTAAACAAATACTCTCTCTCGGAAGTGTATGTTTGAAAAAAGCAACGTTAAAAATTATTTTAAAAAGCAGGAGACAAATTGAATTTATTATATATTATGCATTATATAATTTCATCAATATAGGGAACAGAATAGTTTTAAACTATTATAACAATATATTAATATGTAATTGTAGTTATAAAATAATATTAAATTATTGTTTCCCTGCATAACATCATCTCGTTATTACACGGAGTAACACATAACAAGTACTCTTTATAAAGGTGTATATTATTACATCAATTGTTACATTTTTTTACAGTTTTTATTAGCAACTTAAAAAAAAACTGAGCAAGAGTAAAAGGCAAAACATTCCATCATTTGTGAATGTCCTGCTGATTTAGCACTAATTGCTCTGAGTGATGCGCGAAGTACTAGTTTTAGTTTCTCATTCACTTAATTTAACTAATTAATTCAAAAGAAAACCTAAAATAAATTATTGTATATAATAGCTGAATATATTCAAATAACTGTATTATATTTGATATCATAATGATTGATTGATTGTTCTAATGGGATATAGAGTATTAAAGGGTGTTATATATCCTCTTGATGTCATGTTCTCAGAATAATACAGTTTCATGATTTTATTTTTCATCATTCTGTCAAGAAATCATTTTTAATATTTTAGAAACATCAACAAAAACTCATTGAAAGTTTCAGTTTTCTCTAGAAAAAGCTTGTCCTCTCTTTAATTCTGCATTTCAAAAAAGTGGTTTCAAAATATTTAAAAAAAATTAACACAAAGTAACATCAAGAATGTTTGATATTAAGACTTTTCATTTAGTTTCTAAGCTAAAATAGCAATAAAATTTGCATTTTTAAACTAAATGAGATGTAGCAATCAATAATTATCAAAAATTTTTGAAAGTTTCATATTACGAGTAAAATGAGTTCAAAACATTATCAGAATTAAAAAATTACTTTTCAAAAACTCTTTCAATATTTATTTTATAGCTTTTCATCAAATTTCTCGAATGAGAAAGAAAAGATGGGGATGCTAAATTACAAGAAAAAGTACATGAATAGAATTGTTCGAGTTCAGTTTTAAAGTCTAAGATTCACATGGCTCATTTTCAAAGTTCCACAAGTAATTTAGTAGAAAGAATAACTAACGAGTATTCTACCTGTAGCAATTTTGTTGATTAATTTGTAAGAGCATTTTTATTTCATTTTTTTTAAAAAATAAAGCTCTAGTCGATTCAAAAACATTTCAAATGCCCTGGAGAAATCATTTTATGGAATACTATTAAGTTACATTGTCATTGCTCTTTGAATGTCTGGTATCGACCGGTATCATCATTCTTTCACGAGTGCTTGAATTTTGGGAATAGTTAAAAATCTTCTTATTTTTATCTGTCAAACAAAATGATGAATAATTGTTACTATTTACCTCAAACTGCTAAAAATTAAAATACATTGGAATTATTAAAGATAAAAGGAGCCTTCAAAGAAATGTAAATTAAATCCAACGAATATTGCATCCAAAGAGATAATAATGTAAACTGGAATTCTTTTGCCATCAAATTTAATTACGATGTGATATTTCTTGAGAATATAATTATGTTTTGTCAGTAAATGAGTCTTATACTCGAAAATAAACGAGATGTTTTAAAATAGCAATGATATATTTTCCCTACCCTCCCTAGAATTATCACATTTAGAATCGAAATAAAGGATTTTATTAAATTAATGTGTTGGACATTTTAATTCTTCACTAAATGTGTTATTCCTAATATTTAGAAAATAATATAGAATCCCTCTGTCTAGCTCTAGAAGTATGTTAAGATGAAATCCAACCCAACCAAATTAAATTGCATCTATTGTTGTATTTCAAAAAACTTTGGGTAATGGAAACCTGGTTATTAAAGCTGTTGGCCAACCGCTGATTGATCACATTTCAAGATCCTATTCCACAAAATATGGCCGTTACTACTACGATCGTAAGTTTTTTGATCACGCCTCAAGAGCACAAGAAATACAAAAAAAGGTCAAATTTACGAAAAAAAAAATGGATTAAAAATACTAAAATCAGCATTCTAAGCAATTTAATATTAGCAATAAAAATCATTCAAATCATTCAGTCCTTTAGTGCCTTTTTTGTGATAGAAGACTTAATGCTTTTCGATGGGTCTACGTTTTGATTATATTCTTTTCTCTCAAAATGATTTTTTAGCATTAAAATGGTTCTTGTGGTTTATATACTCTAAAGCCCCAACAATTTATATTTCTAATTTTTAATGTATAGATTTGATGATTTATTTAAAAGTTTCATTACAATGATTAGAATTTTGAGTGCTTACAAAATTTATTGCAAAGTTCACTTTTTTAAATGCTCTATTGATAAGGCAATTTAAAAATGCACGAATGATATGCTGAATATTATTTCTAAATGTAAGTAGATTTTTTTGAAAAAAAGAAGTATTGTTTTAAATTTTAATTCCCAAAAAGAAATTTAAGTACACAAGAAAAAACGGTTTAAAATTTTAATAACTGGTAATGTTACAAATGGTTTATAAAAACTTTCATGCATAATATGAAAAATATTTAAACATATTAATATGAAATATCAAAAAGAGAGAATTTAGCAATTTATATCCCTTGAAATTTAAAATTCTTTATGAAGTATGGTGTGGGGAATTAGAGAAAGCAATGCACGATCAAATGTTATTCTATTTACTTTACCATTGTTCAAAATTAAGGGAGGCATTTTAATACGAGGGTGACTCAAAAATCTACATTACAAAAGTAAAGATAGGTTTTAAAAAGTTTATTTATGACCACAGATGGCACTTATGAAGTTTGTTGATGTTTCATTGCATGTTGCCATTTGTTGAACGTTGCTAAAACAAATGAGACACTGATTCATTGAAAAGTTTTAGTTAGGCAGTTATCTGCGGCCAAAACAAAATTTGATTTCTGTTGTTACCATAGATGAGACTCGGATTCCTAATTACATAACGAACCCAAGCAACAATCAACATAATTTGCTTAGTTGCAGGGATTCTGCCCGAAAGAAGGCGGAAACGATCTCATTGATTAGAAAAATTAAGGCTATGACTTTTCAGGATGCGAAATGCATTTCACTCATGGACTTCTTCCAAAATGGAAAACCAATTAGAGACAATACTACAGTGAATTACTTCCCCCCCATTCCCACTTCTCATTCTTAATAATTTATTTTCTATTCCCAACACGGGTACTTTTGATCATCCTCGTAACTCATTTTATAGCCTTATTGCAGAGCTATTTAAACGAGTAAAAATATAACTTTATTTAGTAATAAATGAGCACTGTCCCAACACTTTAAGTTTATGTATACGTCATTGCGTATATTATGTAAACTTTATTCTCTAATTTTTTAGTGTCTAATTTTTTTAAAAAAATGATAATTGCTAATATCTAAAACTACAAGAATAGACAGCAGATAAAGATACTTGTTCCTTATTCTGTGTGTGCACTGTAACTTGTTACATTTGAAAGGCTAGAATTCATTCATTGATTGTGTATTAAAGTCGCACACAGAAACAACACTATGGCTATTTGAAAGATTAGAAAGTAAATAATTAGTTGAGTTACATCTTACCTGAAAAATACAGCTAGAATAATATGCAGTAAATTTTTTTTTGAAACTTTTATTTTACCTTTGTAATATAAAGTATTATTAAATTAAGAGAATAGTAAGGGGTTTTCAGTATTAAGATTTATTTTTACTGTGAACACAACACTGAATAAATTGATTTCCCAGACAAAATTATGTTTATAAGTAGTTTCAAGGGTAAAGGTGAAAACGACGTTTGAACAAATAATGCGTATTTATGCGTCTGTATGTTAGCCGCAAAATTGGAAATAAAGGAAGAAAGAAACTAATCCTCTTACTTATTTGACTTCTTCATTGAAATGTACAAAATTTTTTCTTCTACTCTTAAATGGCATTGTATTGTAATTTAGTTAAATTACATATTCAATCTGATATTGTATCCTAATGTAATTTCTTATCATACATATGTAAAACAATGTAATATTCAATAAGGGTTCATAGAAAGTAATGAAGATATTTGTTATGTTTCTAGATCATATGTAACAATAATTGAAGTATCTCTGAAAAGTTACATTAATTTTTCGTAATTATATAAGGTGTATAACAGCTTTAAATTTCATAATTATTTGTAGCTATTTATATCCTAGACCCATAAGGAAAACAAATTTCAGATATTTATTAAAATATTTTCCTATTTCAAGCATTTCTATCGAAGAAAATTCATAGGCAAAATACGCTTCTTAGAAGTACATAATTTTGCGTACCATGTTTAAAATATACTGAATATAACCAAGAACCACAATAAATGAAATAAAATTGTTTCTCAAAAATTAATAATTTTTTTCTGATAAAATATCCAAATTTTAAAATAAGTTGCAAAATTTTAAATTAAAATTTTGACGCATAACTCGACTGACATGATTAATTTAACAAAATTTGAAGATCACTCAATACCAGATAATCCATAAAAAAGAATTTAAGTTACAACATATATGCAACAGAAGAGTTGAATATAACCTATACGGATGCTGTAAAATATTTGAGATTGTCCCGTATTTCGGAAAACCTGTAATAGGTATTTGAAAAAAGCATCACTGTATGGAAAAGTGTTATTTGAAAAGGAATTTCAACACACATTTCAGATGTCAAATAGATTCAAAATGGGTGGATTTCCACTATAGATACATGCATAACCAAAGTTTGTGTAATCAGAATAAGCGATAATAAAAGTAAATAAAATAGCAATGTTATACGTTACAGTTCTAAAATAAAGTTTCTAAAAATGAATTATAATAATATTTCAATGTTTATGTTAAGAAATAATGATGAAAATGTAGCAATAAATTTTATTGGATTTTGTATTTTTCAAGTGATTAAGTATACCATGAAACATATACTGCTGTTTGTAGAAAATGCAACACCATGAAAGAATCATCAGAATCAAATGAAATTTAATGCAGAAACGACTTGTACTGATACAAATAAATGATGAAATTTTCAAAACAAAAGAAACAAATTAAGCGTCCGAAATCAGTATTTGGTGCAGCCACCATGCGCTGCAATAAGTGCTGCTATACGACGTGGCATGGAGTCAAACAGATGTTGAATATCTGCTTGAGGAAGAGAATTCCATATCGCTTGTATGCGCAACCAAAGTTCGTCTTTGGAAACTGCAGGACGCGGATCACGAGCGAGACGCCGACCAACCATATCCCACACGTGCTCAATAGGCGACATATCCGGTGAATAAGCAGGCCAAGGAAGAAGTTGCGTGCGTTGTGCTGAACAGAAGTCTCGAACAGTCCGCGCAACATGTGGGCGTGCATTATCCTGCTGAAAGATAGCTCCAGGGATGCCTTGAAGGAAAGGAACGACTTCGGGCTGTAGCACTTCACGGACGTACCTGTTGCTATTGAGATTACCTTCAATTCGTATCAAATTGGATCGTCCATGATACGAAATCGCACCCCAGACCATAACTCCGGGTGTTCGACCACTATGTCGTTCAATAATACACTCAGGAAGGCAGCGTTGACCGGCATAACGTCTAACACGAACACGGCCATCATGGGTCCACAAATTGAAGCGTGATTCATCTGAAAAGACAACTTGGTGCCAATCAGCTCGCCTGTCTCTGTGCTCAAGAGCCCACTGCCGACGCAGCCGTCGATGATTCGCCGTGAGGGGAATCCTGTATAAAGGCACCCTTGCACGCAATCCACGGCGCAGCAGACGACGACGAATTGACGAAGCCGACAATTGTACACCTGTAGCAGTAGACCAACGTGCTGCCAGCTGCCTGGAGGAAGCTGTGCGATCATTCACCGCCATGCGGAGCAGGTGTCGATCATCGCGCTCTGACGTCACCTTCTGTCGTCCAGTGCCTGTTTTTCGAGTTGTTCGGTGCTCGTCGGTCCACTGCTTCCAAACTCGCATCACTGTGGAACTGTTCCGCTGCATACGAGCTGCTATTGCGCGATAGGAAAATCCTCCTTCTCGAAGGCCGATTATCCTCCCTCGTTCAAACTCCGTAAGTTGCTTGAATTTCTTATTCTTCCGTCGTGGAGGCATACTCAGGTCTCACTAAACGTTTGCCACTAACAAATAATCATAGACTTTTTTCAACGTCCCGCTACAGCACTTTATTTATACGCTTTCAGCATCAATTCAGAGGGCGCGCGATGGCTCTGAAACTTTATTAATTTGCATAATATCCTATAATTGACATTTGCTGCGAATTTCATTTGATTCTGATGATTCCTTCATGGTGTTGCATTTTCTACAAACAGCAGTTTAGTTTAAAAATAATTCTTAAACCTGTATTGGAAATCATTTTCATGAAATTGTATTTTTATATTAAAACAATTGTTACTGAGTTTTGAGAGGCAGTCGTTTTTCGTTAAAGAAAATAATATTAGTATACTAATCAAATTTGCTTATTAGTCTCATGGTAGAGTTACTCAAATTTCGAGTTGGGAAGAAAGTTCTGAAACAAAACTTTAAAAAAGGGTATTAAATTTTCATTCATAGAACTCTTTTTATAAAGAATACTTTTTAGAAGCATACTTAGCATCTAGATTTACTTATCATAATTTAGCTAACTATTTACAGAAGAAAAAAAATTGAAAATATTCACTGCTGTGAAAATGTATTTGCTTTTGTGAATTATTAAATTAATATATCTTATATGTACAGAAAAAAACTGTGATTATTTTTTGCATTGAGGGAAAGTATAAACCAAAAAACAAAAATTTACTTTCTATACGTATATAGTTATAGGGGGGAAAAACATTAGATTTCAGTCAAATATTTCCCGATTCACTTAAATATAATGTCTTAGATGAATAAAAAAATTTCCCTTACCTTACAATCTTGACTATAATACCACTTTATTTCCAAATTTTGGTCCAAAAAAGTGAGAGCGCTTATTATAATCGTGTAAAAATTAAAACGTTTTTAAGCAACGAACGTGCAATAGCTGTAAGAAATTGTTGTAACACGTACGCTGTGCAAGTGTTGTTTTGTTGCTGTGCAGGTACAGTACATGTCGCATATTAGGAAGGCACTAATAATTATGATTTGGGCTCAACTATTGATTAACTGTGTTCTAGTAAAAATGATTAAGATTGATAATTTTACAGTATTGTTTGTTTTGTATTAAAATCGTAATTTACTTTTGTAGTAAAATCTATCAAATTTGATGTTTTCGTTTCTTTTTATTAAAAATTTCAATTATGTTTATAAATACTTGTGCAATTTTTAAATTAAATATTGAAAAATTATGGGTGCGCATTATATTCGAATTTTAAACTTTTCGGAATATTTAGTGCGAAAGCAAACATGCGTATTATTCAAGTGTGCGTATTACAGTCAATATTTTATGGTATATAAAATCCTACTTAAAGTGAGTAAAATTGTCAGAATTTGCGCAATGAAATTAAAATGTTGAAACTTCATATTTGTTTTATAAGTTTAAAATGGGAAATAAATAATAAAAATTTACACGTATTTTGTTTAAATGATTCGAATAAAGTGTGGAGAATCACAGAGAAATTACAATTATATATTTTTGTCAATGTTTGTAAGTCTGAGGATTTTTGTGTCTTTTTTTGTTACTTAACTTTTATGAAAGATTGTTACATAAAAATTAAGTATCAAAAATTGTTTTATTGAGTTTGTTACCAATAACACCTCGTATAGTTCGCCTTGGTTAAATTTTTTCCTATAAGCTAAGAAACCTAAGTGCTATTAAAGCATCAACCTATTTTCTACCTGCAAATTAATATAACATAAAATATTCAACTTATTCAACATAATAAGATTGCAGTATCATGTAAAAAAGGTAAATATGTATTCTATTATATACAGTGTGTTTCATATAACACCACCCATTCATATCCAAATATAAATAACTCTTTTTGAAAGCTTATAACCTCTTTCTAGGCAGCAGTCTATCAAATAGCTATCGAAAACTATAATAAGAAACTCTTATTAAAATTTTCATGGATGAAAGTAGCCTATCCTTTTTTTGTAGGTACATTTATTTTATCAGCCAAGTACAAAGTCTAGAAATCTAGGACAAAATGACATACAAAGATTTTCTAGCTAAACGGATTCGCATACACATGGTGGACTGGTAGGATTCATATATATCATATTTATTACAAAAATATTTCGTTAACCGAGATATTTCGATAAATTTATTCTGCACATTAATTGCAAATTATGCACATAATGTTGAAAATTATAGATATTAATATGATTATTTTTGTTTCAGGAAGATTTAGGTTGAAGTAACCCGCAGTATGGAGAACGTTGAGTTAAAAAAAATCTGATGAGCTCTTTATGTCCTTTGATGCATCAAGGAACACTGGGAGAAATAGTAACTCATAACAAAGTCTTAAGCATAATAAATAAAAATTAGGTTTCGATGTATATTACATTTTATTAATAATTTACACTTTACGATACGGGATAATTATTGCAACTGAACGATACTGTGGGTTACTTCAATCTACGGTTATCTGAAACAAAATAAATCAACATTAATAGCTATACTCTACAACATTATGTACATACAAATCAATTAATTTGTTGAATAAATTTTATCCAAATATCTGAATCATTTCTCAGAATTAATTAAAAACTTACAATAACCTCTTGTACATCTGGGCAGAATCTCTGATATATATTACTGTAGAATAATTTCACAAATCCCTTAATAGTAGAATTTTTGGGCTCAATTTCAATTAAGAACACTTAGCACCTACTCTGTTTTTATTGTAATGACTCTAGTAAAATAAATGAATATGCCGAGCTCTTATTTTTCTGAGATTTTATAAACTTTGCTGTTACAAAAATTTATTAAACTACAAAGCATGTAATTTAAACAGAACAAATTTTGAACATTTCAATGCTTGTCACTGTACCATTAAGACTTTGAGTAAGAATAGTACTATTCATAAATAAAAATAATGAAATTTTATAAATGGAAAAAGGTATAAAAATTTATAATAATCATAATGTTTTATATTTAATGAGTTTCTAGTATATATATATATATATATATATATATATATATATATATATATATATATATACTAGAAATCATATAATTTATTGATAATCAATTTTGGCTGATGATTTTGTATGCGGTGAAATACAACTAATCGAAAATCTACAAGATTTTAAAATTGCATCAAAAGTTTTTATTTTACCCAGTTTTTATTTTATAAATGTAATTAAGAAAATACTTCTGTAACATGTTTATTAGTACGTTATTTAAAATATACTTTTTTAAAAGATTATTTCTAAAAGCAATGCATACAAAAACGCACTCATGTAAAAATATGCATTTAAATTACATTTACTGTAAACAAACTTTAGTATTCGTGAACTAATATAAAGAGCTTTAATGCAACAAAAATAAAAACAAATGTAAGTGAAAGCAATTTAAACCATTACTTACATACATACATACATATATATATATAAAATATATATATATATATATATATATATATATATATATATATATATATATTCTTAAGCCTATCGAAAGATTTTCCTCTTAAAATTTCAAGCGAATACACTGTAAACCAAATATTATTCAGGCTATTTAAATTGAATCTGTGAACATTTTGGTATGAAAAAAATTCTTAAGCCTCTTGAGAAAGAGGCTTTAAAATCCATTTTATTTTACAAGAATATTACAAATTGCTTCCGTTCCTTTATATTGAAGTATTTCTTATTGCTTTATGAAACTTTGAAAAAATTTATTTATTTAAGCATTTAACCAGTAATAGTACTGCTTAAAATTCTGAGCCAGTGAATGAAAGGTTTGTAGCTTCTTTTATCATAAAGGTGAATGTATTTTTATTTTAATAATAATAATACTAAATTTATTTGGAAAATAGACTGATATTTTTCTCTAAAAAATCAGTCAATGTAAAATCCATTGATGAACTTTAATATTATTTTAACTCAGAGTTTATATTTTAAATCTTTTATATAACAATACATTAAAACATTAAATTTATCTGATATTTCTTTATATGATTCAAGTATAAAAAGTGCTATTATTTAAATAAAGATATTTAGTATTGATAAAGAAAAATGCTTTATTATAAATATGTTAGTTATACTGTTTAAACTATTACACTGAGTTATTAATCCAATCCTAGAATTTCTTGTACATGTATTTTATAAAATTGGAATAAAAAAGTTAAGAAATAAAGTATATATTTTGATTTTGACTTTTTCCTACTCTTCCTATGAGATATAAAACAATCGATTAAGAGAATAGAACAAAAGAAAATTGATTTTTATATTAAAGATTAAATTTATAGTTCACATTTGTACTTTGACTTCAATGTAAGATTTAGTTAATCTCTTAAAAGTGTATTTTTCTACCCAATAGGAAGTTGAATCACAAGTATTTTACGAGGAACTTTATAATGAATCTAAACTTTTCCACTTATTTGAAGAATATTTATTATCTCCTGAAGACTAAATAAAAATGTATGAATGGCGTACTTCAATATCTCCAACAGTTTCAGATGGAAATAAATTTGAATTTGGAGGAAACTAATAATATAACGTTTTCATTCTATTCTAAGATATATTCTCCAAATAAATTTGCTATTTATAATGAATATAATAATTTATTTTAAATAAATATTGTAGGTCTCTGCTTGACATTAATATTTGAGATACATATAGCGATCGCAATCTACCTTCTATAGATATTGTATTATTACAAAAGATAGGTTGTTTTCGTTGATCCTGTTATAATGCATTATTAGTCTTTTGAAAATTTTCCAACTACAGCAAACTACAGAAAATTTGCAGTAACTCTCCAGAGCACGCCTCCCTGATTTACCTATTATAGTTATAATTATTTTTCAGATCCTTTATTTATTTGCTTTGGGTTATGTTGATTGATTTTAAAATATTATTCTAGTTGTATGATGACCAATAAAACTGAAAATATTATGACTTGACTAGCAATAAATAAAAATTGGAAAAAAGAAATAACTTTTAAAAAATGGTTGTCGAATCTTGACTTTCTTGGAAACTACTCTGAATGCAGTGGATTATATAACTCCACCTGAATCATAGAATAACGATATAAGTTTCGAAAATTTTAACTTCCACAATATGAACACAACTGATTCATAGGTGATGATATGATAAGTAGAAGTCTATGTATAGACACAGATTAATGTAAAAACCATCAAATATATAATGTATATAATACATATCCGAAAATATAAAATTCTTAATTACAACGATGGATTTCAATCGTAACTTAGCTTGATAAGCCATAGTTTATGCTATTAAACATTGCCCCATTTCCTTTAAAACAGAAAATGGAAATATTTTCTTGATTAGGGAATTCGTACCATCTTATTTTACTAAAAAGCTACATTTTTTAATCAAAAGATGCATAACTCACTGTCACCATGAATAATTATTTGCTGTTCTCATGAATTAATGAATCGAATGAGATTCTTAAAGTAATTAATATAATTTTAATTCCAAACTGTACTGATTAAAATTACATTAAGTTAGATTAAAATTTTTAATAATTTTATTCTGTTCTTATCCTTCTACTTGATATACAATTATTTCTTAAAGTTGATTATTTTGCGAAAGTGAATTAATTAAGCAATATTGCTACTAAAGTCGAGCTAAACTCGAAACATTCAAAACTATACATATCATATAGAAAAAATAATTTTTTCAATTATAGGTAACAGTGTAAAAAGTTATTTCTCAATTTTAAAAAGTCTTCTTTATTAGGTCTTAAAAATATGACATATGTCATGAAATTAACTTGAATATAAAAACTGATAAGGATTTATTCGAGATTTGAACGTAAATTTCCTCTTCCAGCAATTCTGTATGATTCATACATTTTAATCCTCAACAAAGCCTTATTTGATTATTATGAATACTGAATACATCCTTTCTCAGTGTTTAATATATTGTTTAAAATATATCTGTAAAGTATATTTTAAACAATATATAAAACAAACGATGTATATTTAAAAGTGTTATATTTGTAAGATATTTGGATGTATTTAAATACAAAAACCTTCAAAGATATAATTAAATTATAAAAAACAAACATTTGAAGAATATTAAATGAAATGATATTATAAATTTAATTTTTTCATTAAACTTTTGTTTCATATATATATATATATATATATATATATATATATATATATATATTATTTATTTACCCTGTTCAGCCATTCGATGCCGAGACTCTCAGTAGCGGATAGTTATATCCACAACTATATTGCCGAGTTCTGGGCAGCAGCGAGTTTTGGTCATCGCTGTGCATATTGAAGGTTTGACATAACAGGTGCATCTCATTAGGAACTAAACTGATACGTTGGAGGTGTGCTTGTAGGTAATCATACCCTTTGCAAAGCAGAAATGTGCAATAGGCCTCAGCACTTTCCAAATGCAGTGAAACACTTTCTCCTCCCTCGGCAAGGTACTCCCATCTTTTGTCTTTACTCAAGTCTGAAGGGTTTACCAGTGGAGCTGTTAACGGTTTTAGTGATTTGGTTGTATACTGTTCTGGATGTCAGTGTAACCTCGGTTTGACAGGACTCGACTCTATACCTGGAGTTGACATCGGTTCTTTCATTACCATGAACTCTCACATGACTAAGAACCCATTGTAACTGTAGGGATAAATCATTGATGATGAGCACTGTCAGTTTGGTGGGGCACTGGAATGTACATGGTAGTCTGTGGGTTTGTTATTGCTCAGTGCTAAAATGACTGCTTGGTAGTCGATGTAAATGCTAGTTGTCTAGGATGTAGATTAATAACAAGTAATTATTTAGCAACCTCCTGAATGGCACACACTTCTCAGTTGTTTTTATTGGTATTGTTTTCACATCTATGGAGCTTCTAATAGATAGAAGATATTTTTTTTTACCAATTTATCCAAATTCACATTATGTTCAAGATCTTGCCTATATTGATTTTTTCAGCATATTGATTTTCTAAATAAGATTAAATTAAAAATTACAATGTAGGTCTAGTGATTATTGCTTTATTTCAAAATAAAATCTTTATTATATGTTTTTAAAGTATTATTTGCAGTCTATGTTTTCACACCATTCCAGAAATGAGACATTAAAATTAAAATGAGATACAATATTTTAGTTTTGTAAGACTTGAGTTATTTTAAAACACGAAATATTTGATTATACATGTTACAGTGTTTTCTGTTTTAGTTCACTGTACTTTTCAAGTTTTATAATCTAAATTCAGTAACCACTTCACTCTTATAGGGGACATTTTGAATGTGTTTGATAAAAATTCTATTCATTATTTTGAATTCGTGTGATAAAAACTGCATTTGGTATTTTCAATTATTTTGATAAAACAAATATTGACTAATAATAATATCGACAGGTGTAGTTATTACTAACTAACCTTAATGAGTTACATAGTTTTTAAAAAGAAACACGAAAAACCAGAAGTAGCTTTGTTAAATAGTTAAATAAAAATCTTACGGTTAATAAAATGGTAAATTACATCAACAAGAAAAAGGATATTTAAGTAATTCATTTAATGTATTATTTCTTGAGAAGCTAAAAATGAATGCAACTACTTTTCGTTTTAAAAATTTGTCAAAAAATTACAATTCTAGTTTGTTTTTTGTATTGAACATTTATCAAATTCCCGCATCGACAGTACAAAGTGGAATCGATTTGGGTGGATTCAAATCCCAAAGTACCTCCTCAACTCAGTTACGTCTTAGAACAAAAGAAGGTAAAACCTACAATAAAAGCTCTAAGATAAAATAAAAGAAGCCTCTAGATTCCATATATTGATCCAGACTTCGAAATATACATAAATTCAATTTTTGAATATTTCGTCACCATAAATATATAAAGGTTTTTAAGTAAGATTTATAGGAAAATTTTAAGAGTGCATAGCCCAACACTCGTCGAAGTAGTATTCATTACATTTTCCTCTTGGACACTCGCATACATATTGCTTCAAAAAAAAAAAAAAACTAAATATGTTCTATACAGGCATGGTAGTCGTTAAATAATTTCTTAGTAATTCCAAGATTGTGCTCTTTGCTTCAATAATGGTTTGGTTTTAGGAAGTATCATGACTCACTAGACAGCTGTCTAAGACTCAGTTACTCGTATTCGTGATCATGACGCTTTTCTCGCCTAAGAAATTCTTGTCATAACATTTCCCTGACAATGAGACCATCTTCGCCCTTTTTTTTGGAAAAGATTCTCCAGAAACAACCCAACGTTTTGTTTTTTACTGGATTTCCGGTGCAGAATGATGAATCCATGTCTCACTGAAGGGGAAAATCAAAACTAACTTAAGAATCAGTGCCACATTTAGTTTGGTTCCATTTAAAAGATGAGAGCACCCTATTGCAACAACAGTTCACCTAAATAATGACATATGTACTCAAATTCAAATACAGTTTGAAACATTCTTGTCCGCACCCACGCACCCACCCACGCATATAGAGAGAGTAGAGAGAAGAGAGGAGAGAGTATTATAATATATATATATATATATACAAATAATGAAAAGATAGTACAATTTCAGTAACAGAAACACTTTAAGAGTATCTAAAACAATTAATTAGTTGAAAAGTAACCAAAATGAAATTACATTAACGCAACAAACCTAAATAATCAAGCAGTCTAAAATTTAAATCCCATATATATCGTAGACACGTGTATCAAAAGTATGTAACAGTATTAATTTCATTATCTCCATTTTCATTATCTCCAAATTTTGTTCTTTTATTAATTTGCTTTGTTTTAAACTGGCTTGATTCTGAAGTATGTTATGATTATTTAGGATCTTACGGTTTTAAATTTTACTAAGTTTGAAAATATTTAAGTAAATATGTTCATTTTAATAAGGTTTTTGGTTTGGTTATTTCTATATATCTTCGAAATGCTTTTTATAAAATGTACATTTTATATCTTGTTTCATGCATATATATATATATATATATGTATGTATGTATAATACATGGTATGTATAATATATGGGGATAATATATTATATAATGACTTTAAAATCAAAGAAAACATGTGAGATTAAAATTTATATGGAAATTGGTGAATTCCATTTACTTAAGATTCGAGTAAAGTCCTTTTCAAGGCATAAGTATGCTTATAAAATGAAAGTAAGAAAAGTAGTAAATATGAAAGTAGTTGGTGGATTTGAAAATTGTTAACTTTAAAGGACTGAGGATAATCCACTCAACTAGACATGAACGAAAGCAAGATAAACCAAACATAGAAAAAGAAAGCAGTCTTTTTATTCTAACGGCATAAGTCCCTGAGTTCAAAATAGTTCACTATTCCTCATCACATAAAACAATTGACTGGAAAATCTTTGGAAATAGGTTTGTCATAGTGCTGATTATAGATGTCTCTGCTTCATCTGTTGAGGTCCAAGATACAGAGAGCTTGAAGCATAGTTAGGTAAGAAGTAGTTGTTCGTGGTGCTCCAGCTTCCATTTCCAACAACGATCGAAACTACTATGTGTGGCTAGTAAATAACGAGATTGACGCTGTTATAGACAGTATGTACGCCAAACAATAGCAACCATTAGCTGTTTATGAAACCTCTTTGAGTAATGTCTCGTTCTGGTAAAACATATCCTTCTTTCTGCAATAAAGTTTATTAAATTATAAGAACTAATAGTTCTGGTTTATAAGATTTCAAGATGATTCAGAAGACGTTGAAGATTATTCAAGTCCGGGTCACCCTACCACGTAAGAAAAGAAGACAATGTTGAAAATTAGTAACTTGGTCCGATCTGACCGTCGGTAAAATTAGAATTTTGTCAATTCGCGTAGGAATTGACAAAGAATCCAGGTCAATTCCATAACAATTTTAACATGCAAAAAGGGTGTGCTGAAATGATACAAATTCACGCGTTTGAACAACAAGAAGTTCGCATAAATGTTTGCACTGACGCTTTGAATGCACTTGAAAATGACTGAAACTTATTGGAAAGGATAATAACTTGTTTCGAAACGTTTTTCATTATTTTCAAACTCACAGATCAGTTGCAAGATATATATGACCTAGATTTGTTAGAAATAAAACTTCAATTTTCATTTTACTTGTTTCTTAGTAACATGATGACATAAACATTGTTTTGATGTCTGATATTTAGAATAATGCTGCACAACAGTGTCTATTAAGCTGACATCAATAACAACCAATAATGAATGCCAACAGAGGCTTTATTTGTGTAAGTGTTTATATTAATATTCAAATAAACATTTGTTGAATTGATTCTTTTTAATTATTTTTGAAATTTTTTAAATGACTATTTTGAAATTAACTACCCTGCCTGTAACTTTATTTAAATTTTTTGAATGATAATGATGAGTTTACATAACCTTCAAAACAATAACTGTGTTCGAAATGGAAGCAAAATATTTTGTCAGTGATACAGAAATGTTCTGTAAAAAAACTCAATAAATTGAATGAAATAATGTTAAAATATTGAGAAAAATTTAATCAAGCTCCTAAAAATATTTCAAAATGAAATAGCCATCTACAAACCAGCTGTCATAAATCGTTTAGTGATTTGATAGTGAATAAAAAAGTAATATATTAAAAAGTTTAATATTTTAGTTCGAATTTTATACTCGTATAATTTGAGTCGTCGAACTTGATATTTTCTCTATAGCAACAAATGGCCCATTATTGTATGAATCAAAATGCAGAACCAATTATATACTTTTATAATAATCAGTCACATATTCTTTTAAGAAAAATTCTTCCTTTCCATAAATCTAACGAGATCGAATAAAAACTAAAAAATTCGCAGTATCAATGCGTAAAGTTGAAATTGCTTCTCTTAATTATGATTAGAAACTTTATGAAGTGAATTGTATCATTGGCTTTAACGTCGTACTAAATACATCACGAGGGCTTAGACGCGGTGATCTCGTTATCCTGAACCATCGGTCAAGTGATATGTAGGACTACCGAGCTGCCACCATCTCTCTAACTCCACTAGTACAATAAAGGACTTTTTAGCAGATTTGCATACATCAGTCCCTGCTGCACAGTAGGTGTTTAGGTGGCATCAAGCTTGAACCACGATTTGATGATAGAATATAAAAATAATTTTAAAGAATTTTTTAAAACATTACATGTCTTACTATTGAAATCGCATTCATTGTTCAAACAATCTAACATAGTTTTCATTGATGTCCAAGCATTTTCTTATATATTTAATCACATAACTCTGAGGCAGGAGCCCTTAGGAAGTGACTTTGTAGATTGTATACTTCGCTACAATTATACTAAGTCTTGTTTTTGTCTTAAACTCCCTTTGTATTTTGTTCTTACATACTCCATGATTTTAATCAATTCAGTAGAATTAAAAACGCATGTCTCACTGAAACTTGTTGTTAGGTATCACATTCTATAAAGTTAAAAGAGAGATTTTCATTATTAATGTGCTAGGAATAGTAATGTATTGTATGAATAATATTTACATGTTCCATGAGACGAGAGAATTTCATACATGCATTGAATAAAATCATTTTTATATTACTGATAGAATATTAACTAAATTGCCATACGTTTAACATTCGAAACAGTTTTAAAAGATAATGTTTATCTTATACATATAATGATATTATCGAAATATTTCAAAATATTTTTTAGATAATTCCCTTTTATAAGAATTTCTTTGAGTGATAATAGTAAATTGGATTACTGATTTATTTCTGCGCTTTACCTTTTGTTGAAAACGTAAATATCTACCACTATTAAAATTCACTACTTGTCTCATAATTAACATATTTTAATGAAAACAGCACCATAACTTTAAATAGTAGTGTAACAAGAACGAAATTCAGAATATGGATATTTCTTCTCCATATACATCTCCAGCGGTCACAGTAACCGGGATATGATATGTCGCGCTTTCGACCAGCGTTTTATTCAAGTCGATTCAAAGTCTGAGTCTTGACTTCATTAACGCATCTCGTGTACATGGCTGTCAAGTTTCAAATATTACGATGGCATACGTGGAAGTTTGAAAAGTATGAGGTCTCACGCTAGCTTTCTGTTGCTTTTTAGTTAACGTTAATAAAACTCTCAATCAGCCATATCATACGGGCAATACTGATTTTAAAATCCAGTTCAATTTTAATCGTCTGGCTGATGAATAACGTGAAACTTCCTAGTAGACTACGTTTGGAGAGTGGAGGTGTCAAAACTCAGTTTGTCATTCTCATCCTGACCAAGGTTCAAAATGCGAGGTCCATCACCAATAGTTTCTCAGACTATGTTAATAAACGATTGTCTATCAAATAAATTTGAATATCTAGTGTCAAATTATACGATATAAAAAATGTATTAAAAAAATATGTTTTATATTGAAATAACAATAACTCTTCTAAATTGTACGCAATTAAAATGTATTTAGATAAAATAATGTGAATTATATATTACTATTTAAAACGAAAATCAATAGCTTTGGATTAGTAATAAACATGATATTTTAAAAGAAGAATAAGATTAAAAATGGAATCAAAGAAGTGAAGAAGATTTAAAAAATATTTCTTTAATTTTAATAAGAACTAATGATTTTATGACAGACGATTATTTATAGTTAATGAAGAATTTATTAAGTTTTTTAACATAAAATAAAATTTTCTACAAAGTAAATCTAATGCTTTTCGAGTAACAAATTTCAAAAATATATATGAATTACTACAAACTCCGTTCAAATATCATCGTTTCTACATATGATGATCTTGATTCTATCAGGAATAAGAACTAACAAACTTATAATCAAAACTTAATCTTGATAAATCAATCACTTTGTGATATCAGATATATAATTATAATTAAATGTAATGTCATTAAATATTAAGCACTTAAAGGCATCCCTAATCTGTGCAGAATTAAAAATTGATAGAAATATTGATTAAATTGTAAATTAAAGAATAGACGTCAACATTTATCTTAAAACAGCATATATCATCATTTTAAAGAAAATGGAAATGATCAATTTCAAAGGATTTTGTCTTTGCAAATAAATTTTTCAAAGAATAACCGAAATAGAGTTGATTTAAAAAGCCCATAATGGCTTTGACTGAAAACAGAAAAAATACACAATTCTTTCTTCCTTCTTTTTGATGCTATTTGAAGTTTTGTGCACGTATGCATTACAAAAAATGTTAGAAGAAAGTTACTCTCAAAGACATTGTTTCAATTCCTGTTCCGAGTTTTTCTTTTTACAAGCGTACTATTCAAGCCATTAAAAGTATGATACAGCAGAACATGCATTTGCAACAGTTTAACCGTTCTTCTTTTTTTCTAATAAACAATTCTTAATTGTTTATTCACTGAATTTCTACCTTCGTTAGTCTAATCTATCTACATATCTACTATCTACTATCTATCTATCTATCTATCTATCTATCTATCTGTCTATCGTCTATCTATTCATTTATCTATTCATTTCATCTATCTATCTATCTATCTATCTATCTATCTATCTATCTATCTATCTACTTCCATTCATCTATTCATCTATCTATTCATTCATTCATCTATTCATCTATCTATATCTATCTATCTATCTATCTATCTATCTATTTCCATCTATCTGATTCATCTATCTATCTATCTATCTATCTATCTATCTATCCATTCATCTATCATCTATTCATCTATCTATTCATTCATCTATCTATCTATCTATCTATCTATCTATCTATCTATCTATCTTACCTTATCATCTATCTATCTATCTATCTATCTCCATCTATCTATCTATCTATTCATCTATCTATCTACTCATCTATCTATCTATCTATCTATCTATTCATTCATTCATCTATATCTATCTATCTATCTATCTATCTATCTATCTATCTATCTATCTATCTATCTATCTATCTATCTATCTATCTATCTATCTATCTATCTATCTATCTATCTATATCTATCTATCTATCTATCTATCTATCTATCTATCTATCTATCTATCTATCTATCTGTCTGTCTGTCTGTCTGTCTGTCTGTCTGATAGATAGATAGATAGTTGGATCTTTGCTAGAAATACTAATACGCCTTTGTTTTAATAATCAGTTAGGTTATTGTAAATAAGGTATCTGTTTGAAAGTAATTAATGATTTTTAATTGAAAAATTTATGATTCATTGTATTTTTTAGACTCTAGTCATTGTATTCCATGATTGAGTGGATGAAATAAAATTCTACAGCTAAAAATATAATTCGTAAATTAAAATATGAATTGAATTCTAGGATGAAAGTATTTAGTTTTTGGGTTCATGTATTCTATCCCTCCAATACCTTGACAAATTTAAAAATGTCATTTGTTAAGTATAATAATTGACGTATAGGGTAATCAACTAGTAAAAATTATTTTTATAAATTCTTACAAAACCTGTGTATGGTTATCCATCTTGATGAGTTTTTTGTTTTGTTTTTAAAATTGAGCCAGCAAATTTAAGAAATCTATATTTAGGATCAAGTAGGATAAACATCAAAATAAACTCATTTCGATTTATCATACATGCAAATTTGATATGAATTTTTATAAGAACTTCAATTCTTTCTCTGTATTTTTCTTTTTAAAATACATGCATTATAATTCAAGTAGTAAATCTGACTGCTTTATGGTACCACAAAGCCGGGAACAAAAATTCGAGCAAAACATTCTGCTTGATATTACTTTCGATTATTTCCCTCTTAATGATTAGAAACATACACCCCCGAGAAAAATCACTTAGCATTAAGATGTACGAACAATACATATGGGAGTATAAATAAAATGGATAGAGATATATAATTATTGCATTGTTAAGGTAATGCTGAAAATGCCTCTTTTCTTTTCTATCACTCAATGTTCGGAGCTTACGAAACTATTGCTTGTCACGCTAATACCACTGGCAGATAAAAAATATAAATATTGTAATTTTATGGCCTTTTGTTGCATATCTTTCGAAACTCTACAATTTAAAAGGATAAAAAAGTTACGGAACTGCTACTTTGCTTGATGGATAAGGAATTGATTTTCATACGCAAATGGCTAGTCTTTTTGAATACGGGGGGGAAAAAGAAAATTCAAGTGCAAAAGCTGATAGGTAGGAGGAAATCTGTCTTCTAACTTGTCAAAGACGATAGTTTTGGAGCATACTTGTGTACGTCATTGTCAACTCTCTACGCAACACTGTTCGCAAAAATGTGTATGTTGGAAAGAATGTATTTGAGAAAGAAAAGTCTGTAATATCGCAAGGAAAGAATTCATGTATCTTGGACTTTAAACAATGGATCTTTTTTCTCTTCAGAAACATTTTCTCGGATACTGGAAAAATATTTTGCATTAACTTACAAAATTTACTGCTTTCGTAGGTAGTTCATTCTTTAAAAATGGGGTTGGTAATTTTCGCTGGATCTTTGAATTTATCTATGATTTATAGCTTGTCAATCATCTTCTCTAGTATAACATTTTTGAAAGGTTATATTAATGCTTTCAGAGAAAAGTGTTAACTTCTGAAAATATAGTAATGATTTCTACGTAATGTAGCACAGGTGTTACTTAGTTTTTATGAAATTTTTAAATGAAAGTCCTGTTGTTGTGTGAATGAAAGACAAATGTACTTTTTCGTTTGTTGAATTCAGGAATATCGCAGTGTTGATTTTATTCAAATTGAATTTTGAACTGAATTTTTATCTGAATAAGATATTATTTGCTATGAAACATTTGTAGCGTTTAGATTCATTTTAGTACATTAAAACAAAGATTAAAGTGCTTAATTTCGTATGTCTTAATTTGGAAATTTTAAGTAACTGAGACGTTTCTAAGACAAGGAAAAGCGATTTTATTTCATGCAAAATTTAAATAATCTTCACTTTATTCAAATGAAAAACAATGAAAGTCATATTTTGGTAGTGAGATATCGGTATACGTATGTACATGTTTATGCAATGGGAATAATATTTATAAATATGCATGGGCAATATGTATTAAAAATTAATAATCATTACCTCTATTTACATTAGTATATTATGTACCTTCTCTTAGGAACACCCAGCTAAAAATATACAGCATTAATAGCTTTAAATATTTAAAGATTAATTGCAATAATAATATTTTATTCGCTGAAAATAATCGTAATTTCAATACTAAATTAAATAAAAATTTAGAAGTTTAAATTTTATACATGTTTCAAGTTTGTCATATTTTCAAACAAATACTGTGCAATACTTAAATTTTGTGAGAAGTAATTCGAAAAAAAAAATATGTTCAAGATATAGAAAATAACCTTTTTTCAAAATATGCAAAATATCAGCACAATGAATAAAATAATTTTGAGAAAAGTTTATCAGAATCAAAAAAATTCACAAATTGAGAAAAGCGCAAATGCAAATATTTTCCCCTTCAAGCTGAACACACGTGTTTAAAATTTAAAGATTGAAATTTATAGCGTTCTATTTATCACATTCTCATAAATGATACATCTATAGAATTAGGGAAGCACCTTGTAATTTTTAACAGTAAATAGAAAATGATAAATTTTGAACAAAGTTGTGTCTCAGTTACCATAAATGATACTAGTTCTATTACATTTCAATTGACCAATTTAATATTCATTAGTCGAAATAACTTAAAACTGCAATTATTGATGTGTGTGTGTGTCATAACATTAAATTCCAATACATAATGTTCTTAATCAATTTATAAAAGTAGGAAAACTTTTCAGGAATTTTTTTTCTTCTTTTCTTTCTTAGGGCATAGAAAAGACCATCAATATTACTATCATTTTTGTGCCCGAAACATTACATGTTATAAGAAAACATAACAGTACAATTTTATATAGCTGTTTTTGACTAAAATGCTAATATATTCATTGATTGAAATTGCTATTTTATCTTTATTCATTAGAATCGACGTTTGTAGAGTTTAATCAAAATATAAAGGGACATTTTACGTGTAATTTGAATATAAAAATTTGCCTCTTGTTACACTTAAGTGAGTAAATTTACTTTATATGGTACTTTTTAATTTTGGCAGTATATTAATATACAATGTTTCAAGTTAACTGCGTAATCATGTAATAATATGAGAAATTGACTTCCAAATTTAAAATTAATTGGTATTTTTTTTGTATCAAGTGAAACAAAGACACAGTAACTCATTCGATTAATTTTTTTTTTGTAAAATAAGTTACTGCAAAAACAATATAAAGATACCTCTTCCCCTCCCCATATATATCATAATGTAACTATTAATTTAAGATCTTATGATATATGACGAGGAGCTATTTATCTTTAACTTTTGTACAAAAAAGCTATCAATGATTGATTGATAATATAATTCAGTTTATCCTCCAAATGTGTGTGTTTACCACTCTTATATATTTATTCTAACTTTAAATAAATATTTTTATGAATGTGAATAAATATTCCTTTTAATTCAGTATAATGTATTGAGTATGTATACGAACAGCCTTTAATGCAATTATCAGAAGAATTTTTTTAATAGATATTGTTATCATCAGAACAACATGTCCTGAGCATCAGCTTAAAAGTGGTTTACTTCATTATAATATGTTTTATTTCCTTTTAATTATAAAAAATGAATGCTATTGAATTGAAATGAAATTTTAATGCTAATTAGATAACATCAAATTTTCTACGTTTTCTTATTCCTTAGCTTTATTAATCAATTTGTTTAACGATTTTTTTGTATCATTTGTATTTCAAGGAAACAAATCTCAATTAGTTTTATAGATAAAATTACAGTATGGTAAAAAATTATTTAACATTAAGTTTTTAAATGAAGACTTTTAATTATCTAGCATAAATCCTTTAAATATACCAGGTATGGCTACTAAATAACGAGACTAACGCTGCTGCAGAAGAAGTACGCATGGATCAAACACCAGCGACCAACAGCTGTTTAGCGTGAAGTCTTCTCTTTCAAATTCAGTGCCTCTCGTTTCCGCAAACAAATCTGTAAAATCATAGCATTCAATTGCATTAGATTTAAATTTCTTGTGAATGAAATGATTATTGTAACAATAGAACAAATAATTGTTGGGAAATTTTATGTGTCATCCTTTACTGAGACTTATGATTTATAGAAAGAATTATATGGTCATTATTATTTATCACGTACACGTGCTTTTGAGTGGTTTGAGCATTTTCAAGAAGGCCGAGAAGACATTGAAGATTAATCACGTCTGGGTCGCCTTTCCACGTCAAAAACGATGACATTATCGAAAAAATAGTTAATCTGGTTCAATCTAACCTTCGGTTAAGTATTCGTGCGACTGTTGAAATTGTAGGAATTGAATATATACGAAAAATTTTACATATCAATTTTAACATGCAAAAAGTGTATGCTCAAATGGCACCAAAAATTCACACGTTTGAATAACAAAAAGCTCACAAAAATGTTTGTATTGACACTTTGAACGACATTGGAAATGTCCAAAACTTATTGGAAAGGAAAATAACGTGCGAGGAATCGTCGAATTTTTACTTATGATCCACAAACAAATTGCTAATTCATGCACTTGAAGTGCCCATCTTCACCGAGAGCCAAAAAAGCCCGAATGAACAAATAAAAATTCATAACAATGATGATTGCTGTTTTCGATATTCATGGGACTGTGTACCTTCACTGAGTTCCTGAAATTCAAACTATTAATCAGATTTACAACCTTCACGTTCTTGCTGAATTTCGATGAGTAAATCCCTTTAAGATAGTACTTTAGTAAAAATTTATAAAATGCATAACTTCTTTAAAATTACTCTTCTCGTCTATCCATTGCATTTATTTTCGTTTCTCTTTCATAACAAGTTTTAAGAATTTTATTTAAATTGTTTCGACTTTGAATAAAAATAGTCTATGTATATATATATATATAATTACAGATGGATCACTATATAATTACAGATAGTATAATGCATTACTATTAATATATTTTTACTTTCAGTTAATCAGAATACATTTTTCCTGAATGTCGAATTAATTATACCAATAAAAACCTCTGATGTAATTAAATTTAGTTAAAAATAATTTTAATGTGCAGTACCCCAATCTTAAATAGACCTTTAAATCGCTTTTCTTAATAAGTTCTATATTTCTGAACAAAAACCTTTCAAATAGTTATATATTTAGCATTATCACTGGAACAAAATTAAATCTTTTATAAGATAAACAATTAAATGACTTTATTCACACATTATTCTTAATTGAAACAAAATATTTCTTAATAAGCTTAAAAAGGCTAAATTCGCCATGTAATAAATAACATTTCTGTGATTTAAAACTCATTGATTTCTTTTAATTCCATTTCGTAGAATAGGTTTCAAAATACTAATTATAATACTACTCTTAACAAAGTTTCAAGGGAACAAAATGTCATTTCCAGCATAATTAATTTTCTGTTATCTTTTGAGAAAGATTACAAAAACGTCGAGAGAAAGAACAATAAAATTACTTCTTTTTGAAGAGGTTAAATAAAAGCTTGAAACTTTTCTCTCTCACACAAAATAATTAATTCTTTAAAGCTGCAGTTAAAATTTGCACTTTCTTTTAAAGGAATAGAATATACGTCGATAGTTAATAAGTGAAGATTTTCGAAGCATAAACCTCCTATTTTGAACCTTTCATAAGACAAAAAGATCAGATAAAAACGAAAGCGAGGCTCTGGGGTATTCATACAGATTCAATTAAAAATCTACATTTTTTCGCAACTTTTTATCTGAGGCAATTTTAAGCATTTTATTGCAGGAAATAATGAATTTAAATTACTTATCCCCTCTGAAGTACCTATCTTTTTAATCTAAATGACGACCGTTTTTTATACGAGCTATAAGAAGTGAAAATTAACAAAAATTGTGAATATATGAATACAATTTAAGTCGGAGAATGAAGACCAAAAATGTATGTCAAGTTATTTAATTTACAAATTGTATAATACTTCTTGCTAGAACTTAACTAGCTACACATAATGGACAGTATTATATTGATTAAAAATCTGTTTACTTAATTAAGAAAAATGATACGAGGTTAGCTATTAGTTTGGTTAATCCATTTAGTGTAATTTAATTCTATTGTATTCATTCTGCTTTTACCTGCATGTCAACTTTCATTTTATTAAATAGTCTAGAATATTTGCTAAGATTTAAAATGATTTATATTTTGCATCTCAGTATATAACATCGTTATTAAATGCTGTCAGGAAAAGAAATCGGTATTTAACTTCTTATCGTAAGCATATACTAAATATATAAACTTTATGCATATGACTGGGATTGGAATTGAATACGTTAAATTTAGAAATAAGGAAATTTTAGTAGCAACTTTTGATAAATTAAGTAGTATTATTATATTTACTTCCTTCTGAGGCTTATTTCGTTATACTTCTCCGGGCTCACAGACGTACCAAAGCTTCCCTCATTTATATATTTATATATATATAGGGGAATATCTCATTCATTTTACAAATTAACATACTTTATCCATATTGATGACAGTTTACACAGGAACATCACAAGGCAAGCAAGACAAATATATAACACAAACTCACGGTCTAGTGAAACAGAAGAAAACGAAGAAAGAGAATCAGAGAGAAAGACCAGCGTCAGCTTACGAACTCAGAAAAGGGGAAGTCTCGAAATTCTGATTAGTTTGCAATTAATAGAGACAAACGAATTTGACAGTTGCAGCTAAAAATCTTATGAAAATTTGTTGGTGAATCCGGTTAAATGTTAAAAATAGAGAGTATGACAAAAAAGAGAAAGAAAGTAAAAAAGAAGAAACGACAGTAATTCGGGCTCATCATGTGTATATATATACTGCTGTTTGTAGAAAATGCAACACCATGAAAGAATCATCAGAATCAAATGGAATTTAATGCAGAAACGACTTGTACTGATACAAATAAATGATGAAATTTTCAAAACAAAAGAAACAAATTAAGCGTCCGAAATCAGTATTTGGTGCAGCCACCATGCGCTGCAATAAGTGCTGCTATACGACGTGGCATGGAGTCAAACAGATGTTGAATATCTGCTTGAGGAAGAGAATTCCATATCGCTTGTATGCGCAACCAAAGTTCGTCTTTGGAAACTGCAGGACGCGGATCACGAGCGAGACGCCGACCAACCATATCCCACACGTGCTCAATAGGCGACATATCCGGTGAATAAGCAGGCCAAGGAAGAAGTTGCATGCGTTGTGCTGAACAGAAGTCTCGAACAGTCCGCGCAACATGTGGGCGTGCATTATCCTGCTGAAAGATAGCTCCAGGGATGCCTTGAAGGAAAGGAACGACTTCGGGCTGTAGCACTTCACGGACGTACCTGTTGCTATTGAGATTACCTTCAATTCGTATCAAATTGGATCGTCCATGATACGAAATCGCACCCCAGACCATAACTCCGGGTGTTCGACCACTATGTCGTTCAATAATACACTCAGGAAGGCAGCGTTGACCGGCATAACGTCTAACACGAACACGGCCATCATGGGTCCACAAATTGAAGCGTGATTCATCTGAAAAGACAACTTGGTGCCAATCAGCTCGCCTGTCTCTGTGCTCAAGAGCCCACTGCCGACGCAGCCGTCGATGATTCGCCGTGAGGGGAATCCTGTATAAAGGCACCCTTGCACGCAATCCACGGCGCAGCAGACGACGACGAATTGACGAAGCCGACAATTGTACACCTGTAGCAGTAGACCAACGTGCTGCCAGCTGCCTGGAGGAAGCTGTGCGATCATTCACCGCCATGCGGAGCAGGTGTCGATCATCGCGCTCTGACGTCACCTTCTGTCGTCCAGTGCCTGTTTTTCGAGTTGTTCGGTGCTCGTCGGTCCACTGCTTCCAAACTCGCATCACTGTGGAACTGTTCCGCTGCATACGAGCTGCTATTGCGCGATAGGAAAATCCTCCTTCTCGAAGGCCGATTATCCTCCCTCGTTCAAACTCCGTAAGTTGCTTGAATTTCTTATTCTTCCGTCGTGGAGGCATACTCAGGTCTCACTAAACGTTTGCCACTAACAAATAATCATAGACTTTTTTCAACGTCCCGCTACAGCACTTTATTTATACGCTTTCAGCATCAATTCAGAGGGCGCTGCGCGCGCCGCGCACGCGTGATGGCTCTGAAACTTTATTAATTTGCATAATATCCTATAATTGACATTTGCTGCGAATTTCATTTGATTCTGATGATTCCTTCATGGTGTTGCATTTTCTACAAACAGCAGTTTATGAACTTTGTAAGAAATTTTATGTTGATTTGACGTATAAGCATTTAATTAATAATTCCTTTATTAATGTTAAAAATATTTGTAGAAAAATTACTAATATAATTAAAACTTTATATAGAAAAATGTTATACTTCGAATTTGATAAATTTTCCTCGCTTATTTCACAATGTTCCTATTAAATCTCCAACTGTAACTAATGGTTCGACACTTACCTTACTATAGGTGGAAAAATTGTACAAAATACTATAGATAGTTTTGATATGACAACTATTTTTAAAAATAGTTGTAAAATTATTAACTTCATAAGACATTTAAAAAATTTATTCTATTTATAGTTTTGCCTTTGAAGAATTGTTTAATTCCAATGATTTAGATGATTTAAGTAAGATTATTACGACTAATTATAAAAAATTAAAAAAATATTAGTTCAATATGTATTGAAAAATTGAAATTTCTGTTCTAGGTAATATTTATCTAGATTTAAAAATTTATAAATTTAGAGATAACATTAATTACAAAGTATTTAGATATATTGATGATCGTAAAATATTTAAAGTCAATTCTAATACAGATATTTTACATCTGATATATCCTTTAAACCTTCATATTTACATGTGATGAAAACTAACTTTATTTTAATAAAATTTCAAGATGGATTAAGAAATATACAGTTATTTCTATTGATTTAAATATTTTATAAATTCTCAACTTAAGACGTAGTGCGGGATGGAATAAACACTAGGCTCGCTGTGAAGTATACTAAGAAGCTTTTAAAAACAAACTCCGTACAGTAAAAGTATATGAAGTGTTAAAAGTTTCTTAGCTTATACTACAACAACTAAGGAGAAATTAAGCCTTTCACTGAGGGCGATTTAGTTTAATTTAGCTTTTATTAACATCGCATTAGAAGCAACACGAGGGCTATGGGTAACGGACCTCGTAATTTTGAACCACGGTTAAGTGACGAGGAGGACACTTGAGCTGGCAGCCCCTCTCCTAACATCCACACGACGCCATTGGGAGGACTTCGTTCCCCGAACAGATTCAACGTGCATCAGCCCCGGCTACACAACGGTTTTTGGTAGCCAAGGATCGAACCCGCGACTGAACAAAAACTGCCGGCCGCTAGTCCATGACCTTGACCACTAGGCTACCACGGCCCTTCACTGAGGGCGACATAAAAAAACTTCATACTTTCTACAATTTTCAACACACGTTATTATCACATAGAACGTAATTTCTCGCTATTTAAGTATCGGGTTCTATTTCTGTACAAAATTAGAAATCACTAATTTTATATCGAGTATATAAGAGAAAAATTTATATTTTTCTCTATATTAATTCTTATTTTGCATCGAATAAGATTCTTACTATATTACAACTTCAGGAGACTCCAAATGAGTGCAGATGATAAGAAAATGAAAGAAATGAAAACGTGGTGCAAGGGTTTCAATGTCAGTTTATGCATCAAATTTTTCTTCATAACATTTTTTAAGCAAAAAAATTATTATATTTACTTATTGTAATATTACAGTATTTAAATATGCTCTATATCTTTGTCTAACAGAGTAAACATGCTCTTGGTGTAATGTACTAGCGATGTTGATCACTTGTTCTTAAGTTTTTTTTTTTTTTTTTTAAATTTTATATTCATATTTCCTTTATACACTTTATATCTAGAACATAAGTAATGAATAAAATTTGACCATGATTTTTTTCACCAAATATTAAAAGAAAAATACTTGGGGTTAGAGGGTTAGTTGAAAGGTAGGAAAAAGTAGCGTTATTTATATTACATGTATATCTTTTATTTTTAATTTTAATTTAGATTTTAAATTATATTGTAGTGTGTATATTTTTCAACAATATGTATTCTAATCTTTAATCTGTCCTAAAACACTGTTAAAAAAACATCAAATAAAAAGAAATGCTACGAAAAGCCCTGAAGTGAAAATAAAGTGCAAATTTAAAGCATTTTAGATGAAATGTGCTTACAAAAAAATTGCATACTTAATGCAGAAATGTAGTGGCAAGAAATATAAGGTAAGCTTAGATTTTCCACTTGAAATATCTTACAGTAAATGTTGCACGAAACTACAATGCATTTTTTTTATTTCATTTTATTCTAAGCAATGAAAGCTAAACGAATGGTTAACCGAAAGGAACTTAAGGAATTCGAAATATTTCATTTGATTTTTTTTCATCTGTTATTTCAATTAAGCTTTCAAACATGAGCGCAGGTCTGGTACATTTACTTTAAAGTCGCAAATGGAGTTTTTATGGTTTAAGCAAAACAGAGAAATGCATTCCATTGCATTTTTAATTTATTTTCATGCATAAAAAACGGTGGGTGAACACGAAACAGACTAACATAAACTTAACGTGTAAAATGTCAAATCGGCATAAGAAAATTAAATCTCACCTTTATTCCATCCCATTCAAAGCTTACGAAGAAAACATTTGTCCTTTTTTAAATAGCCGTAATGGAATTTTATTTAAAAACAATTCGTATGTGTATTAAAATTTTTGCAGCGCATAAAAAATACTTTTCTATTCCTTTTAATTAGCAAACGGTAAACAGACGTGTGAAAAAAGCATTTAATCCTTAATTCTCCACTCTCATGAATGGTTTGTTTTTGCCTCACGCGCATGGAACAGTGCTGATTATGCGTCCTGTGCTTTAATTCATTTTTCAGTCTAAAATATTGGATACTCATTAAAAGAGCCTTACGAAAAACGGGAGAAAAAAATGTCATTTTTGGCATAATTAATCCGCTAATGCTTTTCTGAGAGATTAGGAAATGGAGTACAAAAAGAAAACAAAAAAGTAGTAAAAAACTTTTCATTTTTAAAGTATGATTTTCGACACATAGTGAATTTTGAACATGTGGTAGAGAAAAAAACTGCCATTCAGGAAAAACCCAAATTTTGTTTAAATTTTGTAGATTTTTCTAAGAATACGTATATGAAAAGGGAAAGGTAAAGCTTAACTTAAATAGTTTCTTTCATCATGCTGATCTTTCAACACGTTGATTCAGAAATTTTCTTTTGCTGTTGGTAATGGAATAAATTCGTTATAAAATAAGGATAAGTAAATAAAATGATTAATTTATATACTATATATTCCATACTCAGAGTAAATGAACTGATAATTCTTTCAATGAAACTTTTATAAGATGCATTGAAACAAATGAATTACATGCATGTACTCTGAGACCAACATAAATTCAGAATAAATATAATGGAGGTATATTAAACTATTAGTCAATAGATAGTAACTGAGTTATTTCTAATAGTTGATTTCTCAACACCATCAATTATCCTGTATGTGATTATTCAAATATGAGAAAAAATATGTAAGACTTTTAAAATTAATAAAAGTAGTATTTTATGGATCTTGAATGTTTATCAACTTAATTTTTACGATCAGATTATAAAATACAAATTTTGATTAAATAAATACAATTTTATTGAAAGTATTACAAGTATGTTCACACTTTCGAGTAACAAACAATTTGACCGGTTATAAAATTAGTTTTTGTTAAAAAAAACTTGATGGCTTAACACAAAAAAGAGAAACTCAAGCTGTGTGTGCTAACTAGAGAAAATAAATCATCTAGACGTCCTTGATCATATCCTAAATCGTAATTATATGTTAGCTATTTTTGACAGTTGGTCAAAGCGACGTTAACTAAAAGTATAATTTTCTTTAAATTAGGAAAAAAAAAACAAAATGATAGTTTTTTTTTTAGATTGAGAAAATATCACATACTTTCAATAATTGAATTTCAGTTACAACTGAAACCGATGATGAAGTGTACTTACATTTACAATAATAAAGTGCATTACAACCATGAAATGATATGAATTTTAAGCAATAGTCCCTTTAAATTAATTTTAATTATTTTTAAACATTATTGCTATTTATGAGTTTATTATTGCTATTTATAGTTTCAAAGGAGCTTTGAATTTTAAAAATGAATTTTCATCTTCACTGTATAAATATCCATACTTTGTTGCATAAAGAAGTTTTAAATAAAAAGGAGTTTTATATTAAATAATTATTCTTCTACATTAAATAAATTTTAATTATAAATTATACATTTTTATAAAGCTTCCTTAAGAACAATATAAACTTATTGCTTTTGTTATGAGTAAAATTTAACTAAAAATATTCGGAAAAAATACGTTCTTATGTATCAGAAGTTTTGTCTATCATTACCCATGTAAAATTAATATTATTTTATTAATATCTCCAATTAATTATTTTTGTGATTATCGAAATTTCTTTTCATTTTAAAATACCAATTTTCAAAAATCAAAAATATGACTAAAGACACATTTTTCCTATAAATTGTTTACAAATACCTGAAAGTAAATTTTTGTTCTCTTTACATATTTTCATTTGGAAAAAATGTTGACAGTTTTAATGTGTGATTCGTTTGTGTTGACAGATTATTTGCAGAAAGAGAAGTATCTGCTTAATAAAACTGAAGCATTCTTAAGTATCAGTTAAAAAATTAATTGACAAGAAGTTGTTCGTATTTGATTATTTTATATTATTACGTCTCCTCACTTCAAGTTGTGATGCTTTTGCAATATTTTTTATGTTAATTTGTAAGATATTATTTAATGTCTCTCCAAATTCTTTTTCTTTGAATTCTCTTTCCAAATACACAAATGAAACAGAAATCACGAAAAACTTCAGTCATATGAAATTTCTGAAGTATAATATATTATGTTAATTTTTAAAATGTTTTAGAAATAATTGAAAGCTCTATTTCTCAAACAGAACTGATAAATAAAATTAGAATTTCTATGTTTCTGTGCACTACGTAATATTATTTTTTCAATTTCGTACTGTTTGTCTTAGAAATATAGTCGTAAAAGTCTTAAATCAAGCCTTTCCTTTTAGTTTTCATAGTGATTTTATCCTAATACATAAGATTCTTAATTTTTCTCTGCAATTTCATCAATGAAAAATTATTCTTCTGTGGCAGATAAATATCATGAAAATTAAAAGAAGTTGAGTTAATAAGCTATCAGTTCTTTAAAATGTCGTCACAAGAGGGGAAAAATTAGTAGCAGGTTCTTAATACCAATTAAACATATATATGTGTGTGTGTGTGTGTGAGAGAGAGAGAGAGAGAGAGAGAGAGAGAGAGAGAGAAGTGTGTGTTTAGTGAAGTTTTAAAGTAATAATCCCTTATTAATAATAAATTGATGCAAAATTGAAATGGTAAAAAGTATGACATTGTATGAGTAGTTAAAAAGTATACAGACGTATATGAAAAAGTATGTAGAGTATGTGAAAAAGCATGTTGATGTACTATATTTGTTGACAAATGTCGTACCTGCATCAGGTATTTCTGTGGAATTTTTAAAAAGTATAAGGTAACGAAAACTATGCATTTTAGTTATAATTATTTTTTTAATTTAGTAGCATTTTATCGTTTTGTATTTGTATACTAAAATAAAATTTGTATTTTCCTGTTAACTTTGTACATTTTAGATAAAAAAAAAACATGAAAAGTAATTTGTTTTTCTTAATTGAATATTTTACATTTGAATAGGATTCTTTAAATCCTTTTTATAAGCAAATATTAACGACAAATAATGTTTCTAATTGGGTAATTTGCATTCCAATTGTATTTTTAAGAATCATTCCGCTTTATTTATCCATTTTAAATGTGCATAACACTTTGTTTTTCTTTAAAGGGATAATTAGCATTCCAATCCATGTTTAGGAACAATCTTTAACTGAATTATTTGGAAAAGTAAAAATAACAATAAAAAAAATTAAAATTATACTTCAATCTAGATTATTTCTGATATTTACTTAAAAAAACTTAATAATTTGTCATACTTTTTTGAGCAACTCAACACTCAATGAATTTCAATAGGCATTTTTAAGTTAAATGAAGCTCCCTTACTTTAATAACGAGTACAGTTTTAACGTATCAATTAAATAAAATAAAATTTTAAGTACTAAGTAATTAAATTTTTTGTAGCTAGTATATAGATTTATATTTAAATATAATAATCCAAATGAACTGTAATTTAGATTCAGGAACTTTAATAGCTCAAATATGCATTCACAAAAAATAATATAACATACTTACCTTTCATAGATACTACAGTAACTTAAATATAAATTTTATTTGGAAACAATATATAAAAGATGATTTCCAATTCATAGAAATTCAGTAATAAACCCTCTTTCTCTACTTTTTAAAAGTGAGAGAGAGATTAATCTATTTAAGATAAATTTGCCATCCAGGAAAAACGTGAAATGCTTTCTTAGAAGCCTATTTTTCTATTAAAAGTTAGAAAATGTGATTTTCTTGTTACGATTTGCTGGGATATATATCATTTTATAACATAAAATCCAGGTGCTAAAATGATATTAATGTTACGTTGTCTGCAACGTTATTAATTGCTATTCATTTCAGTTTTTTCAGTAATATTTCACGAGTTTGATAAACTTAGGTAATATTTAAGAGTATTCTGAAATTCCTTAGCTTTTTTCAGTGCATGTTATTCATATGAAATGTATCCTATATATATATATATATATATATATATAGATAGATAGATAGATATAGATAGATAGATAGGTTACATTTCATATGAATGTTCAACGTAATCTACATAAATTTAAATTTACATACACGATATTAATACAAAAAAGAGAAAGTATTTAATTCTAATTTAAATATCATTATGTGCGAAATAATAAAAAAAAAACTAAATAGATTTTTTATCTATACTATTTTTCAAATAGATGATTATTCTTAGAATTTCTTCTAAAAGCTCTTTATTATAATGGTACACATATTAGCAAAAAGGTTTTTAAAGATTTATTTTGATATTTGTTAGCTTTTCTATCAAATAAAGTTTAGTAATTAGGGCATGAATTTTTGAGTGAGAAAAGGCACAATTAAACCTGCTTTAAGCAGCATGTTTGGTAATTATAAATCAACTTATATTCTAAGTAAATATTATAATAATATTTTAAAACTTTATGTAATATCTTTTGAGATAAACACTATGCATACATAACGTATGGATAAAAGAACATCGAACAAATATTATCTGAAAGACTTTCTACTGAAGATTATTTACTGAAAGAAATAATTGGTTGATATTTGTCTGGTATTAAAAAATATCCACTAATTTACCACACAAATAACTAAATGACGAAGAATAGTTTTTCCATTTTTGAATAATCCTATTTAGTAAACAACTGGAATATAATACCTGCATGTTTTATTTTAATACCTACTATAATTTATTAATATTTTAATCTAGTCATAAGACACAATATATAATTTTGCTCAAAGAGTGCTATTTAAAAACTGAACCCATATTAGCTTAAGAATACATTATATGTATAACCTTACACATGCTCTGCATATCAAAATCCTATATACGGTATCAATAAAACTTTTTTGTAGTGGATTCGTAATCAGTCTTTCTTCTTTTCACAAAGCCAGAAAAAGTGAAACAAATTTTAAATCAATATAATTATAAGTCCAAGCTAATGCTACAATCCTCGTTTTCTAAATAAAGGAACTTTACCGGTAGACTTATACCATTCATGGTCAGAGCGACATTATAGTAAGGTTGTGCAACCTTTAATCCATAGATTTATTGGGATGAAACCTTTTTTTATCCTATTGTATTACCACAAAAAGTGAATTGCGTGAGCTGCAATTCATCTTCGATGGCGATACAAAGGGGAAAAAAATCGGGCATTTCAGTGAGTTGGATTTCGTTGGGAACGTCGTTGACAAAAGGACTGTGACACAAAATGTCATGAAGGCATTTTTCAAAGACACTGACTAAACAACACACGCAAGCGACTTATTTGACTTTCAGATTTTATCAATTTCATTGAGAGTGGAATTCTGTATCGCTTTCAGTATCGTACTGAAAAAGTATTAAAATTTAGATTCCGAAAATGCTATTTATTATACAGTGTTTTTTGGGCTTTAAATATATTACATTTTTTGTGAGAATACTCCTATAGAGGAGACAAAGTACCTTTATACTAGCAATAAATTCCATCGATAGAGAATGCCCTGTCAGTGTTTTTTTCAATGAATATGTAATTTTTACCCTCTCCTCCCCAAAATAATAAATAAATAAAGAGAACCATTTATATAACTTAAAAACTGCTTAAAATATTTCTTCGGTAGAATTTGGCCCTTTTACATTTGGAAGATAAAAATGCACATTTTTTCTAATGCATTCCAAAAATTGACTTATTGAAAACTCATTACTTTAAATATACATTAATAAAACAAATACTGTTAAATAGTAAAATTATGAAATAATATCGAATAAATGTTGCTCAACGTTTATTTTTCATTCGAAAGGTGCATAAAAACATGTTTTCATAGGCAATTTATAATCAAATTATTCAAATTGTATGTATCACGTTTATTTAAGATATACGATACACTATTAAATGTATTCAGCCGTGAAACAAGATAATTTTAATAGTGTTTGTTCAAATATTTAAGCTTTTGTAAGTATCACAGAAAAATTGAAATGAAAGCTGAAATAGAAGTATTCTAATTCAAATATGATTGGTTTTAGGATTTATTTTCCAAAACAGCGCTCCACTAAGTATAATAACATAATTATATTTGCCTTAGATTATTATATAAAATATATTTTTTGAAACTTATGAAAAATAATCAAAATTTATTGTGAACAACTCATATAATTTTATTTAAAGCATAGCAAAGCATATATTTCCTTATCATAGCTATCGAAATTTAAATAGATATCAAATAATTTTATTCCGAATTGTGCTTCAGTCATTTAATTTTTTTTACCTAATGCCATTTTAAAGTCATATAAAACGTTTTTCCCCAAAAGTCTGTTTTTGCTATTTTGTATCAGTTTGATACATTGGAAACGAAACAGACCGATACATTTCAGTACTTTCCGCGATGAATCTTTGAACTGATTTAAGTTTTCTTTTTCTACCTTGAAGGCGTTTTTATTCCAACTTTAAAAAGAATTACTTTAAAAGCTTTTTCACTGATGCGTAGAACTAATTTTTTTCCTCGGAAATAATGTTAAGTTCAGTGTGTTTCTTAAAAATATACTTAGAATAACTAAAAATAGATTTCTGCTTCTTTCTAAGAAGATTTCATTTTGTTCTTGAATTAAATAATCCCGGCAAAATTGCATAATATTTCCAAAAATGGCAAAGTAAATCAACTTTTTTTTATAATACTAGAATTAAAAGCTTAATTAAGAGTTTTTTTAGTTATAAATAAATTAGGTTGAGATATAATTTTATTTTACAGCAAACGTTAGATGTGATTCATTCTAAATATACAGATCGAATGTTTTCCTTAAATCGTCATTTATTGTACGACAACTGTTTGTAATTACTTTTTTTAATTTTCTTATAATACAATTTATTTCAGGTAATAGATATTTTCTGGAGTGAGGATTAAAAGTGATTCTCTATCAAATATCAGCGATAATAAATAATTTCTATAAATCTTCCAATATACGAATCAATTTGTTCGATTGACGATAGCATTTTAATGTACAGAGTTTGGTAGCGCTATTTGTTGAAAGTTTATTTCCAGATATTCCTATTTTTTCTAGGTAGAGTAGTGATATATATTCAGTAATCCATCCCTTCAAAGTATCCTAAGCATTTCGATACGATTCGGATAAGAAATGACCTCTTTTATTTCTCTTCGTTCCCTTGTTCTCCTTTAATCCATTAACGTATGGAGTTTCTTGAAGATCAAAGATGTTTCACTTAACATTTTTATATGTACATTATACATTTTGATCTTCAGTATTTTATTACTTGCATTGAGGTAATGATTATTATAAGACAATAATAGAGCTTTGAAATTGGAGAATATAGTATAGAGATTTCTTTTAACGCAAATGCCATGTGTACAAAGTAAATAATATGGAAATTCATTTTGGTATGATTTGATATTTTATGCATTTATGGAAACTCAAACCATACATAGATGATAATAGTTATAAATGATAGAATATTCAACCTCTTTTTTATAATATAACAGAAAAAAAATATGATTACTTGCGTATTTTCCTTCAATATTGACTATGTAATCAAACTAACCCAAATTACTTTATAGGCAATGTTCTTGTTATTCTTTCAAAGAAAATACTAATTGTTAATAAATATTTAAGGGGATTAAAGTTTTAAGAAAATCGTGTAATTTTGATGGAGAAACACACACACATATGTTTTCGCTGTAACTGTAGAAAGTTATTTTTTATAAAAATAAAATAAATTACTTCATGAACTATTATTCACTTTGAAAGCATTGCACTGAAATGTATGCATTATATCCAAAAATGAAGTTAAAGATACCTTTATTGAACGCCAAAAAATTAAAGTATGCAAAGTAATTCCCCATCGCTGCTGGACCATGATCCAATGAAATTGCCTGCCTTTCATTTATTCTTTAAATTTTAACGCCAGCTGTGTGTGTGCAATTGCTGGTTCGGCAGATTTTGATCTCCATTTTGGTTCAATCATCCACGACCTCTTGCAAAAAAGGAAAAAAAAGGAAAAGTTCAAATAAAAAAAAAGTCTCGTCAAACGGAGAGATTGAACCTCTTTTTATTCTCCTTACTGCAATCTTCTCTTTTGCACCCAATCCTTTTTTGGAGAGGCGAAATAGAATACTTAGACGAATGAGAATCCAATAAACATACCCTAGGAACCCTTGATCCCATCCCCTTATCTGAGATTCTCTTTTGAGTGGAATATATACTCTGAATCCGGTTGAAACAACTATTTAAGGTCGCATCTAGACTCGCTATAAGTTAAAGAAAAAATATTTATATATATATATATATATATATATATATATATATATATATATACAGAGAGAGAGAGTTGGTAGGGCTCTACAGAAAAATGCAACGCCAGTGAAACGGGAGGTTTTAAAGTGACTAGTGACCTGAAGATGGTTTCTGACAGTTATTGGATCCTATGGTGCTTTATTCATTTCACTGTTTTCCTTTTAAGGCCCGGAAAATAAGTGCTACTTTTAGCAGTTGGTATATAAAGGCATTATCAGTTTAGAGTGCTTGTATTTATTTGTGTGTTTGTTTTTCCTTCAATACTCAATGCAAAAAAAGAAAAAAAAACTAGCATAATTTGAGTAAAAAGTCAGAATCGTTGAAATGTTTTCAACTAACTGGCGAATATTTCAGACTAGATTTTACTATTTTAAGACTCCCTCAAGAATAAGAAAAGAAAAAAAAAAGGGGGGGGGGACAGTCTACAACGTACTATCAAGTGTTTGTAGAGTTCAATCTTATTTGACTGTAAAGGATATATTTTAAATTATTAATGAAAATACCCCGTATTGAAAGAGAGAGAGAAGGTGAAAAAATAAGTGTATCTTCTTTTTTTCTCTCTTAAATGCACTGGTTTATTATGTATAATTTGATTATAAATGCGATACTTACTATCTTTCAATTTTTCAAAGAAATACTATTGGATAAAACCATCTTAAGACTAGTGTGTACTCTAAAGAATCAAATCTGAAACTTAATATTTTTTTTGTGTAATTTTTACTTAATTTTAAATGTATTAAGACTGTCTTAGAGGGTATTCTAATCGATAGTGAAAAAGGTAATCACATATTTAAAAAATAAAAATTCTTCCAAAGCATTTATTTTGGAAAGTTTTAATTATGGTAGCTCACTAAAAATATGCTTTATTATGGTAATTTAAGATTTTTTCTTTATAAAAATGAATGTGAGAATGCTATTAATTTTTTTCAAATTCCAAAAGGTACCTTTTAAAGCCATTTTTTAATCTATGGTACCATTTTCGAGAGTCCTGTTAGCAGTGAATTCGTGAATAATTATGTTTTGAACTTTCTACAATCTCGATCAATCTTGATTAAAATTTCAGTTGTATGATTTAATATATAATTTTGAAATAAGTAGACATCAAAGATTTTTAATTAGCTTTGCTAATTCAAAGTTATTCGTTCTCTTCACTAGCCTTGAGAACTTTAATTGAGAATGATTGCATGCAATAACAATTTCTTCTCAACCAAAATGAAACGTGATTATGTTAATTAGATGCAGGTGGAAATAAAGTAAAGCAATTTGGATATAGTGATATATAAGTAAAGTGAAATTTAGAAGAAAGAGAGAATGTGCGGTTAACTCTGAGAATAGTTCTAACGAGAGGCCGATAATATTAAGATTTCTTTACAGGTGATTGTTGTCGCAGGGAAGTTTTTGGAGAAAAGCAACTCCAACTGGAAGGATTTGGTAAGAGCATATTATTTCAGTGATATTTAAATTGGTGGGCTAACCATATAGTTCAAAGAGAGCCATAACCGATTATATTTTAGTAATTGATAAATAAATAGTTTAGTTGGATTAGACTTACGTGTCTTTGGAGTAGTTATTGACTTTTATGAGTTAATTACTTTTAATTGAACTATGGCACAAGAGTTGGATAGAAATAATCGTTCGTTACAACTTTTTAATTAATTAAAAATAATAATAAGACAAACAAATTTTTGTAACTGTTAAATAAAAAAAAGATTTATATATATATATATATATATATATATATGAATAAGTAAAAATCAAGTTAACAAAAATAAATTTAAAAAAAAAGAAATCTAAATTTAAAAATGTGTTACAATATAAAAATTGTAAAAAAAAAAGAAAAACAAACTAATACGAGACCAATAATACTTATTTAAAATCTGAAGATTTAAGTAAAAACAGACAACAATTACAAAAATTAAATAAGGAAATACTCAAAAAAGACATAATAAGACAGCAAGAAAATTAATATATAGAAAATTCATTAAAAATAAACAACAAGATAATCCTATTTAGTACTGCCACTTGCTTACGACAGCAGTATGTGCTCACACATGTATTAATGATTAAACTTTCACACACAGTGGTAGCATTTTAAAAATTTAAAAACCGTAATCCAAAAGCTAATGAAAATATGGCAATCGAATACAAGAAAATGTCAATGCAAGCCATCAACACATCAAAACAAAGTATAGTTATTTTTATCTATAAAATTTGGTTCATAGAAGTGTGTATATATATTATCAAGACAAGTCTAATTAGACCAACTGATATTATGCCTTCAATTTGCTTGCATCTTTCTATAACTAAAAATAATTTAATTTTCTTTTAAAATTTGAATTAATTAGAAATTTAGTTTTTTTCATCAGAAATGGAACTATTAATATTTAACTTCTTAAATTTTAACTAGATTTTCAATATCTATAGAATTAAGCAAGTCTTCAAAATAATACCAATATATTCAGTAGATCTCTTCATCAAAAATACATTTAGCAATTTCATAATTAGTTTTAATCAGAACTTTCTTATCAGAACCACCAAGAGATTTTTTTTTTGTAAAATAGTTTGCAATATTTTACCTGCTTTATTAAAGTATTGAATTCTCTAGTTACAGTTTTCTTAATTTAATGGGTACTTTATGAAAATCAGGAGTTAAAAAGGTGAGGAAATTTCGTATTATTAATATTATGACAAATTTTCTTAAACATAGTTTAATCCTGTTATAAGTTTACCTATTACTAGAAGAAATTTAAAAAAAAATCATTAATAAAAAGATGCTTATTCATCAAAAAATTATACAGTTTTTGCACATAATGGCTTAATTTCAAAAGACTTTATCAAGATAAAAAGTAATGAACTTATGTTTGAGGTTTCTTTATTGTATTTCTTTATCTGTAATATAAGTGCTAAAGGAAAAAAGAAAGAAATATTCATATATATATATATATATATATATATATATCAGCACTTCTCATAAAAATATCAACATGGTTTTTTTCCCCGAAATAATTGTGTTATTAAAAATTGGTGAGTACAAGAAAAATACTCAGCTTTGAAAAAACATAATAGAAGTTTGTTCAAGGCCTTAGTTTTTGGTGGAGAAATTTATAAAAAAATAACTGCTTCAAAAATATACGGACAGAAAGTTCAAATAATTACAGTGCAAATTTCTTGGAACCCTGGTTTTCAATTTATCTGAGAACCCACTCAGACATGCTTTAAATTCTAGTTTGCAGTATATCAAGTTTTAAAGAATACCATTTGTGAGCTATTTACTGCTTTTAATCCAACAGGGTTAAAAATTAACGTCTATGGGCATACACATCTCGAGGTGCTAATACTCCCTCCCCCCCTTGATTTTTTCCCAACGGTCAAAATCCAGGTCAGTAGCTAGCCAATCCTAAATGGGTATTTGATTCAGTATAAACCAAGTTTATTTATGCAGAGATATCGATCAAAGTGTTTTCTACAGGAATATTCAGTTATAATTCTCCCCCCCCCCTCCCGAGCTTTTTAAAATAGAAGAATATAAGAATGAATCCCATCTTGAACATTGACTACCTTGAAGGAAACATATATCAGTGGTACCTTTGAAATAGAACACGCTCAACATCATGAGTATCACCTCCTTTTTCCCGGCAGATGAAAGAGCTAAGCCCGTGTCAGAGGTCATGCTAATAATAGGCATAACCATCTAGGTCAACCATATCGAATTTCTTTTCACGGCTGAAGAGATCAGTTTAACATTCATCTTTCTAATTCATGTATTTTTTTCAAAGTTCTCGTGCCTTTTTATGATGTGTGTAGAGTATTAGTGCTCGTCGCATACATTATTGAATATGACATTTGCTTGTCTGTAAATATCAAATGTAGATATCGATACTGGGATGGCTAGGTTAATGGTAGTTTGAAAGAGAGCCATTCTCTGATTGGATGCAGCTCGTAGAAGCTACTTATCTTAGTGTCGAGATATCTTCTTGGGTCTCACTGTACTCTTCCTTACTTCAGATGTATCCCGTAACGATAATGTTTTATACATACTAGATCTACTCTCTGATTCGCTTGTGCTTAGAAATTTCCAAAAACTTCCTTTATTTACATTTTAAACATCAAAACTTAGTTTTATCAGTTTGTAAACACTCAAGAATTCGAAGTGTATCGTAATAAACTTTAAATTGAAAAAAAATTATTCGTCTTTTCTCGTACATTCCACTGATATTACGTCTGAGGAATAGCTCTTGGATTATGCAAATTTTCCAATATTTATAATAACGATTGCTATAGTTACTTGTAAAATTTGGGACAGCGTATTTTTTATTAATTCATGTTTATTCTTACTTAGCAAATGTGAACAATTTCTTAACTTCTTCACTTTTACTCTAAAAATGTTATATATATACTTAGTTCATCTAAAAGTTTCTAGTGCCCATATTGTGTTATACCATAAGATAGAACTATATATGTGTACAAATTTGCATATTCAGAATCGACGGACCTTCTCCTCGTTTAATAAACTATTAGAACGATAACATTCTAAGGAACCAATCAAGGAAACGAAACACTTCAGCCATAAAGTCAAACATGTATAATTTTGACGGCTGCGATTTCCTACCCGACGGAAAATTAACCCATAAGACAAGAGCTTGGCAAAAGGTTATCTGCCGAGTCTTTAATAACAGTATCGAATTGTTACGAAGTACCCAGACTGTTCCTGTGAGCTTATAATATGTGAAATTCAAGTTTCCAAACAAGATTTAGCTATGAAAAGGGTATAGAAATTTAATTCTTCACCATGAATAGGAGTTACTTTTCCCATTTATAAAAGGTAATCTATTCTAAAACTTAATTCTACTATGCTAAAAATTTAAATATTTTTCTGATTGATGTAAAGATTTGATAATAATGGGAATAACATCTACATTTTGCGCTCTAGTGGTCATGGTGGCGAACTAGTTGTATCTATCGAGATGTAGATACTAAAAATCCAAAATATAACTGTGCTAATGTACGTTAAATCCATCGAGAACTTAAAGTTAACCCACTAGTGGAGTGAGGAACATTAGAGAGAGAGATACCGACATGATGTCGCTCTCGTCTCTTGATTTAAGCTCAAAATTGCCAATAGTTCTCGTTTCTTCTAAGTAATAAGTAAAAATCGATTCAATGAATGAAAATTTTGTCTTCCCTCCTCTCTCGTAACTTTTACCAAATAAAACATAATTATACCAAATTTATTGATTTGTAACTGACATATTTAAATCGAAATCGATTTAATTTATTTAAATTAACTGTCTTATGATAGTGATGTTATTCCATTTACTGACGATGGATAGATTTTGTACGCACTTTAAATAGGAAAAGTAAAAATATTAAGAGTTACAGAATTATAATTGGTACAATTCCTTTTATGCACTTTCTCGACAGAACCTGTGCATGTCAGAAAATTAATTGAGAAAAGAGATGTTCACTCAAATTACTCCTTGGTGCCTGGTGATGCAATGAAATGATTAAACCTCAATGAGTACTTTAAATTCTAAATTAGATTTATTGCTTGAAAGTGGGAGAAAAGTGGTGTCACAAATACATGCAAGTAAAGATCAAAATGCTTGCATGCTCTTATGCGGGATATTTGTGTATGATTTTCGTGAGGAAGAATATGTATAAATATCGGGAAAATGCAGTTTTGATCATTTTAAGGCTTCGCATTCGAGTAAGAAGCAATTATATTTCTTCTTAACTGGATAAAATGAGTTTGATTGGGCTCTTCTCCTTTTGGTAAAGAAAATCGAAATGCTTCAATAGGTAACTCTGCGAAATAATGAGTTTTAAATTAATCCAGTTCTCAAATGAACATTATTGAATATTATCTAGTACGATACAAGCATAAATGCATAAGGAAATAATGCTAAAAAAATAAGTAATTTTGGATGACTTTCAATATATATACATGTTATATATATATATAGGCATTTATTATTTAATGTACAAAAATTATTAATTTGAGAATCAAATCTTCAGGTTGTAATTCATAATAATTATTTCTACTTATTAAGGGTTTGTTATACTTCTTAAAAACTTAAAGTATATCAAATTTGATAAAAATTTCGGCAGAAGAAATTTATAGTCTCTCAAAAATATTTTATAATTTCTTTCTATCTATCTGTATATATATATATATATATATATATATATATATATATATATATAATAATATATATATATATGAGTAAATAAAAACAATGCATCAAGAAGGAATTATCCGAAATCTACAGAAATCTTTAGATGTGATGTGCATGTGTTGAAAACAGAACCATAATAGCAACACAGAAATTTAATTCAGGAAATACAGCTAAAAAAATTACTAATGCAAAGTCCCACCACTGATCCTGATGCAGGCTTTTATCCGGTATGTACAATGACTTTTAGAGTCGGTGGATGCTTGCCGTACGCGTTTGAGTTGGCGAGTGAAATCAAGGTGTTCCAAGGATTGTGGGAGATGCCTGGTCATTAGAGTCCAAAAGGGTTCTGTTGGAGAAAGATCTTTAGATTGCACGGCCAAGGAAGAGTAGGGGAAGCTCGAAGATAAGCAGCAGAAAGGAGTGTTATTTGCGACCGGACATTAGCATGTTTAAATGTTAGCCCATGTGACCTTGAAAGAAAAAGCAACACTACCATGGGCAGAATCTCGTCAACGCTCAGTTGAACTGTAAGGGTGTCATGCATAATATTAAAATTTTCCAACTATTGAATGAAAGGGTACCCATACAGTACCTCTTGGACGTCAGGATGCGTAACAGATAACAGTCATGGGGTTATTTCACTGTTGTTCGGGACGTCTTCAGATAATTTTTCGCTTGTCACATGGGCCAAATTCCAAGCGAGATTCTTCGCTATTCTATTCCAGTCCATGAGATCTTAGGTCGAATACCACACCACTGTAAACGCGCCTGGCGATGTGTAACGATGAATGTCAATCGGTGCAATGATCTCTATGTACATAGCTCCTTTTTTCTGAGTCACCTCTGGAGGATAATTGCAGTCACTGGTTTCCCGTTTACTCGGTGGATCGTTACTATGGTTACATCTTGGGCTGTGACAGCCAATTTGATGATCACTCTGTCCTCGCGTTTTGTCAAGGCTGTTGCTCGACACTATTATCTTGACACTCAGTACGAACATGGTTCACCTATCCTACCGTCGAATGGTATCATTACTCCAAACCAAATGCCGTGCGATTCTGTGATTTGGAATCTCTGCTTCTTTTAGTCCAATTGCATGCTTTCTCTCACATGGTGACATCCGTCCAAACCGTTCACGAATCCATTTGCAACGCATTGTTACAGCCTACTAGGTTCCATGGAATCATATTCATATGGAAGTTATGCCTTAGCATTAAAATGTCCTCTGTTTCATATTACATTCAAGAGTACCACTGCAATACTCTGGAACTCTGTCTAGTCCATCATCAGGAAAAATGATTTCAATAAATTTTACAAGAACCTATAAAGTAACTAAATAAGACTGCTTTTATTATAAATAGCTTTGTATTTTTTGTAAACTAATTCAAAACAAATACACACACTCAAACAATACTTATGATTTTGATGATCTATTTAGTTCAATCAATACAGATAAATCAGTAAATTATTTTGGTTAATTATAAGTAGTACAGTTTAAACAATGTTATCTCAATTGATAAATGGTTTCGGTTGATTTGGTTCTAAAGAAAAATATATTAGAGCTAATGATTAAAATATAAATAAAAGCATACCTCAAGGGGGAACAGCTAGCAAGAGTTTACCAACACATGTTTGTATTTTTATAAACAGAACTGTAAAGATGAAATTAATTATATTTTTATGGATGTATTGATGACCTAACATCATCTTTAATTATTCTAATAATTCTCAAGATAAACGTAACTTATTTTTTTATTCTAGTTGCTCAAATTTAGTTTTAACAAAAACAAAAATATGAATAGTTAGACATAAATTTGATAATTTCCAATAATAATGTTTATAGTAATGTATTTGACAGAATAGATTCTTTTACATTTCAATTTAATAAAATGTCATCATGGAATAATAATATGCATATTTCATCTTGGAATAATCATGGAATAATTCATACTTCGAAATGGAATTTTTAATTGCACAATACACAATAATAATTTGGTTACAAATAAATTATAAATAATTTTCAAATTGTAAGGGATTTGACACAAGTTGTATTAAAGAAAACTATTTTCAAATTAAACATTTGGTGTTGATGTTTAAAGTTTATTTACATTCCAATGATATTTAAAATATAATATATGTTTTATATAAGATAGGCTTCCCGCTTAAAAAAATTATTTTCTTAGAAAGTTCTGCAAATTGCAAATCCTTTTAAAATCAATAGATACCAGTACTCACTATAAAGTTAGGGAACTTTTGTTATCAGTTGTACTTAATTTTATGTAAAAAGTTATTTTTATCAAATATGAATTTTTAAGGATTTTTTTGTTCAATTCTTAATAAACTTAACAATTAGTATTATCATAAAATAGTTTTATTTATATTTATAACAAAAGTCAACTTTACGCTAAAAGATACCATTTAAGAAACTTTTAATTTGATTTAACTTCGTACTTCAAGTAAGAAATTTCTGGATTGTACTAATAATTTACATTTCTTGGTAGCTTGAAATTGTGAAAATTTGCCAAGTAATAAGATATTTTTAATAAGTAAAGTTAAAATTATGACATTTCTCTATAAGTCACTAATCTTTTGGTATATTATTAGGGTTTAATTAATATTCTTATTCATATGAATTCTGCTATTCATCATTCTTAGTAATAATCCAATTTTTAATTTGAGAGTGATTTGTTCCATGAAAAATCTTCAACTACGTATTTTTATCCAAGAGCAGAAAACATCTTTTAAATTCATTTATATGTATCAATTGATTCTTTTAACTTTCTTCATAGGGTGTTCCGATCTTTACAGTGATTAAATAATTTCTGATTCACACATATTTAATTCTTCTTTTTTTTTTATACTTATATATATATATAAAATCTCCATTTTCCTATTCATTTGCATTACTTTAAAATATTTGATTTTTAAATAGTCTGTTATGATTATTTAGGGCTTTTTTAATTTCAGACAGTTAAATTATTTACGTAAATTATAGTTTGATTTTCAATGGTATTTTTTATTCGATTTTTGAAACGTACTCGTTATATCTTTATATATATATGTATGTGTCTATATCTGTCTATCTATCTATCTATCTATCCAAAAATGATATTAAAACTCGTAAAAAATGCTATTATTACAAAATTAAAAAAAGCATTTTGTAAAATCATATCCAGATCGAATAAAATCAAGACAATGAAGCAAAATTAATAGATTAAACTATATATATATATATATATAATTCTAAAAACCTTAAAATGAAAAAAAAGTCTTTGAATTGTTGAAAGTGTAATATAAAAGTATAGAAGAATGCAAATAATAAATGTGTACATCTTTAAAAAAATTATTTATTTAAAAAATCTACGAAATGTTTAATAACAGTATAAACGTTATCAAAACATATAAGCATATTTCAAGAAGAAGAATTAAGACAGTAAATTCAAAAAGGGAGATAAATTAATTTAAAAAACTGTTTCAGGCTTAAAACAGAGAAATAATGTTATATGTATAAATGTAGAGAGAGAGAGTTCACATTGCTTTTTCGGAAATATTATTTAAAATCTAGGCAACGTATTTACCCTCGTATATATATATATATATATATATATATATATATATATATATATATATATATATA
>BMAW01039545.1:0-14090 GCA_019974015.1 Nephila pilipes | reverse complement strand
ATATATATATATATATATATATATATATATATATATATATATATATACAAGAGGGTAGATTTATCTTTATTTTTCTATATAATCTCCTTCTAAGTTTACACACTTCTCCCTCGCTATATCATCATCTCTTTAACCGATGCAAATAGTACTCAGCCTATTTTTCTGCAAAATAATTGTTTATGAGGGTGATGGCCTGATCATTTGACTAAAGTCTCTACCCTCCGAGCCTAAGTTTTAGATCAAGGAACAAAAAGAAGTCACTTGGGGCTAGATCTGGTGAGTAAGGAGGGTTGTTAAGCAGTTCAAACCCTGGATTTTTGCCACAGCAGCTGCTGAAGTGTGAGACGGTGCATTGTTTTGGTGAAACATAATTTTATTTTATGCAAATGTGGCTATTTCTTCGCAATATCTGCCTTAATCTTGTCAAGTAATGATGTGCTGTATGGTCCTGCAATATTTTTTTCCTGATTGAAGATTATCTATTAAGATAACTCAATGATTATCTCGAAAAATAGTCGCCATCACTTTACCAATCGAAAAATCTTTTTAGCTTTATTTGGATCCGATTCCCCCTTCACAGTATACTGTTTTAAATGTATTTTTGTTTCGGGCGTATAATGGTGTATCCAAGTTTCATCAACATTAATTAATCGGCACAATTCAACTCTCGGACATGCTTACATACATGCTCGGACTCGGATTTCTCATGCTTAAATCTTTACTCAAAAGGTGACAAATACGTTCTATGGACATATTCATAGCATCTGCTATCTTTTCCCTTTAATTCGCAGGTCGTCTAGCACCATTTGGTGAACTTTAGCAATGTTATCGTAAGTGTTTACAGTTTTTGGACATCCCGAAAGTTCATGGTCCCCCAAGCAGGAACTGCCTCGACAGCTACCCAAAATTTCACGGTGTTAAATGATGGTGCAGAGGCTCCGTACACGTCTTCCAACTCATGTTTGATCTGCTTAGGCGTATTGCCTTTAAAAAACAAATATTTATTGCAAACTGGATACTCTATTTTTTCCATTTTCACAAAAATACTCACATCGACTTCATCAAACGATTATCAAATTCCAACTGCGTGTCCAAAATGGCAGAAAATTTCGCGAATACCTGTCAAAAGATACGCTACTTCATTTCCTAACTTTATTGAAGAGTGCTTTCTTATTCCCTTTAAAGACAGAAACTTTTCAGGTCATATATATATATATATATATACTCAATCGATCTGATAGTATGATATAATTAAAAATATTACATTTTAAGCTCCTAAATACTAATATGGAAACATAGTTTTCAGTTGTGTGTAATGCACAGGATAAAATTTTTGTTTATAAAAATTTTCATCTATTTCTTTATAAAGAATTTTATGATGCAAAATAATTATATGTTTCACTACTGTACAGTTTTGAATGAATATATTTACTTTTAGGTTTTAATAGTTAATTATTTAGTAATTTGGAAGCTGAGTAAAATGTTTACTATCATAATAAAATTTATTAATTCGTTCAAAAAATACTTTGAAAAGAATATTCAAATCAGGAAAATGAAAATCTCCAAGTGCTACAACCTTTTATGAAACAGAAAACATTTTCAATTGTATAATAATGTTTGATTTTACAAAACTCACTGTGTAAGAAATTGATAACATTAAATGTAATAAAACAGTTTGATTTCTTCTAGGAACAAAATGTGTGATTGATCAACTGCATTTCGTGAAATTAAGTTCACTAACACTGACAAACTTAAAACATGATTAATCGTTTAGCAACATCTTTCTTCCTAAGAGGGTAATTAATCTCTAGTTCTATTCATATTTCTGTTCCATTTGTTAAAAAAGATGAGTGTCTTTTTTGTGATAGCTTTCCTATAGCTACTGGAATTATTTATGTTTATAAACATATGAAATTTTCGCAATGCTGAGTTTTTTTTTTCTTGGTTTTAGACCATGAAACCCTTTGGGAATAAAAGCTTATTTAATTTTTCTAACAATCCTTAAAAATTTCAAATCTCTTGGGTAACGAAACACTTATTTTCGGTAGTAAGAAAACATAAGCACATTTTAAAGAGACAAAATAGCTATTTATCTCTGTCATTCAAAAGATAAAATCTAATCAATCAAGGGAATCCAAATTGCAAACCAAAGGTCAAGCGATATCTACGAACAATAGCTCGAGATACAGAGAGATGGGTCTAAAGTGGCTGATACCATCAATCATTCAGAGAATCTCTCTCGCATTTCACAAATTTTCTGCAGTTGACAATCCGCCAGATGGCACTATGACACATACTCACCTCTCATATAGATATAAAAAATAACAAAACAGAAGGGAAAAAAGGTCATGTGCTGAGAGTAATGGTGTGAAATAAAGAAGCTATCTCATTTTTCAAACTATCTATCTCATTTGTCTCTGTAACCGAATTAATTCAATGAAAAAACAACACAATGGAAAATATCAGCTTTTTTTGTGGCATTAATACTTAATAAGAAATTTCTCTAAAAATATGATTGACAATTTGATTGCTTTGAGTGATTTATTGTTATTAATGTGACACAAATAGTGACCAAAATGTTTGTAAGACTTTCTGACTTCCATTTTTTTTTTTTTTTTTGAAAATTTTACAAGATTTTAAAAAGATTCAATAAATAAGAAGTTTTCATGAGAATTATAACTTCACATAGTAATGAAGGATATCATATTTTGTCAATCCTCTTAAACAATTTCTAATTGACACTGATAAGCCCCAGTAATGTGACTCTTTGTTATGCACCAAATTTAAATCTGCAAGATCTTTGAAATTGATGTTAGTTTTAAAAGAGTCCAGAAAACTTAACCATGTGCAGGTAAGCTCATTTCAAAAATATCTCAATAGCTGAGTAAGAAAATGTTAATTGTTTGAAAAATATCGTTAACAGAAATTACCAAATAGTTTCATTTTAAAGACTTCCAAATATATATAATTAAAATTGAGGTTAAAATACTTATTTTATCTACATTTAAAAGCTTCTGCTTCCCCTCTAAATTATAGAATTAAATAATTACAATAATATTCGAAATATTCAGTTATGTTTCTTCAATAACATATCATTAACAGTAAATCACAACGATTGTGAAAAATTATGAGCAGATTTTATTCTTATTTTTAGGCAATGTGTATGAGACACTCAAAAAAGCCTTCATTCTGTGTGTGATTTGTTGTATTTGATAGAAAGAACTTGGAATAATACATCATTTAATTGTTTTATAAAAGATTATATTTTTTTAAAACAAAGGAAAGGGCTAATAATATTAAGGAAGAATGCCATAGACGTATAAAGTATGCTTTTTTCAGAAGCAAATGTAAGGAAGTTGCATTTTTCATTTTCAATATGAATTTATCGAAAACAAATTTTAGTTATTCTAATAATGGAAAACAAAGTAATTTATTAAAACTTCAATACATTGAGAATGTTTTTAGAAAATAATATTGCTTTGCAAATATTAAACTTTTAAATGAATTACTGTTCACATAGAAAGTTCATATGTATACGGTATTCCGTTTTATTTTCAAAGATAGATTCATTTGAAATGATAATTTTTAGAAGTAATTAATTAAGAAGAAAATTTTAATACCTGTAAAATTAATTTCATTTTTGCATGTGGGAAAATTCTGAAATAGTATCAAAAGGTTAAAAAATGAAAACAAAAAATAAATCGTATAATTTGTGCATAATATGCTCGTAACTCGATAAAATATGTAAAATGTTTATTTATTTTTTATTGTTTTCAATATAAATTTGTAATTTTATGTATTAAACAGTAACTATTAAAATTTTCAAAAATATCAATTAAATGTCACAAAAGGATATGGTCAAATAAGTATCACGAACGCTATAAAATGATTGGCCTTCTGTGATCACTCATTTTTGCCATTCCATTTTCATTTAAATTTTGACTAATTTTACATTCAGAATTTTTCTTGTTCATTCTTTTGGAATGTGGTATTTAAATTAATTGGCAAATTTGCTTAAGTAAGGAAAATAAACATGACTGTAAAATAAAAAAAAAATACACTATTATTGAATTTTTCAGTTAGTTTCAAGATTTGCATTTTGTATTTCTTAATATTATTCCTTAGCTTTTATGCACAAACTCTTGGATCTCTATGTTTTTGATATATTGATCCCTAGAGGAAAATTTAATTTTTTTTCCTTATATTCTGGAATAAAATTTAGTTCGCCTCACTGAAGCGCCTTCTTAGTCATGGCTGTCAAAGTGTTATTACTTCTCGACTCAAAGTGTACACAATTGCTGTTCTCCCAGTTGGGATTTACTAACTTCCACTTCTCTGAAACATTTTGTTACTCATGGCTGTCAAAGTATTATTACTTTTCAACTCAACATATGCACAACACCCTCGGTTCCTCTTACTCTTTTTTAAGTTCCATGTTGTTCTTGCGTGCATGTAAACATACTAAGTTAATGTGGTGAGTTTCTTATTACATTCGTTATATGACTCATTTTATAATTATCGAAACATACAATTTTGGTGAAAATAAAATAAATGTAGGAAACTATCAATAGTTTAATAATCCATTTTGGTATAGGTACCTTAGTTAATGAAGGCAATACACAATTTAATTTGAATGAATTCAAAATAATAAATAATTTTTTCATCGATTCATGTTACAAACAAAAATTAAGATTTAAATGCAAAGCTCATATATTTGCTGAAGTGTTTATTAAGAATTAAATTCAAAGGAAAATTTAATGAATGCACCCATGCATACAAGGGATTTTTGTAAAGATTGAATTATTACTTAATAACCAGAATATCTGGATAAAACTTATTCCGTATAAAATTAATTGATCTTTACGTACAGAATATGGTACAATACAGCTATTAATTGTAAGTTACTTGGTTTCATAAAGTTTTAAAATGAAGAAAACTGAAGTCTAAATAAGTTAGAGTTCAATACGAGAAGTTCTACAGTGATGGTTTTCGAAAGATAAAGACACGCTGGGAGAAACGTAAACCTTAAGATCTTGACTATAATACGCACACGTGTATAACACGCATGCTTGATTTGGCTAAAATTGATGATAGATTTTTGATATTTTATTTAAAAATTACACAAGCATTTATTAACATAATAGAAATTTTTAATAAAAAGAAACGAAAACGTCAAATTTGATAGTAAAATAATTCGAGATAAAAATCAACGTTTCTAAAAACAAGGCTTTCCTTTGGTGGCAAAGTTTATTAAAAAACATTGAAATATTAGATAAAACTTGTCTCAAATGTCTATTTATTGAATTTTTAGTACAGTAAGAATGATTCACATAATTTCAGAGCTCTAGATTGATGGGAATTTGGTTAAATTAACGATCGAAAATTTGATGACAAACTGATACACAAACAGACAGACATACACCAAGAGAAATGCATCAAGACGTAAAAACTAACAAAAATTAACTAATTCATCCGTTAAATTAAATAGTTGGAATGCAGTTTACCCAACCACCCTTGGTAACAGGAATTATTTAACGGTATTTTGCCAAATAAGGCTACCCTGATCCGCTTCGCAGACTTAACGTTCAGCAAAAAAAATGTCTAAATACTGCATTGCTAGGAGTGTAAAAAAAATTCCCAAAGTTTTAGAGCTCTAGCTTGATGGAAAGTTGGTAAAATTAACGATCGAAAATTTGATGACACTCTGACACACACACACTTTCTGAAATTCATAAAAACGTTTCAAAAACATAAAATTTAATAAAAAACCCAATACTGTCAAATTATTGATTTTAATCACTTTCACTAGAACACAGCCAATCTATTATTGCGTCCAAGTCATAATTATAGGTGCCATCTTAATTTGCGACATATATGAGTGTGAGACATGTGCTGTTAGTTCAAGTTTGTGTAAAAGAACACCTGCGCAGCTCGAGTGTTACTGCAAGCTACTGCAAGTTTGTAGTTTGATGTTTAAAAACTCTTTCTTTAATTTTTACTCAAGTATAATAAGCCCCGTCATTTTTAAGGACCAAAGTGTGGGAAAAAAAAGTGAATACTGTTGTCAAGATTTTACGGTAAATGCTATATATATATATATATATATATATATATATATATACCACTAAAGACCCGCCGTGTAGCAGGGGCTAATGCACGTCAAATCTGTCAAGGCCCGAAGTCCTATCGTTGGCGTTGATGAAGTTAGAAGAGGGGTGCCAGCTCAGGTATCATCCTCGTCACTTGATCCAGATTCAAAATTATGGAGGTTCCCTATCAATAGCCCTCGTGTTGCTTCTAGTGCAAAGTTAACAAAATCCGAAGCAAATCAAGAAAATCATTAAAAAACAAATCAACATTAATCCAAATCATATAAAATAATTTATATAATACCTAAACAATTTGAAATTTAAATCCTAATAACTAAAGCAATTTATCATAGAAACGAAAGGAATGCTTAAGAGAAAGTCAAGATTAAAAAGAGCAAAAGTTTAGAATAATGGAAATAACATAATTATTACTATTCCATACTTCAGAATTGAAAAATGTTTGTTTATATCTGCAATTACTGATCAAGTCATCGCACTCCAGTGAATGACATTTTTTAAAAAAATACGGCAACAAACCAAAAGCAAGGAAATTCAGAAAATCAACCACAGAAAAAGGAGGTAAACATAGTAATCATATGTAATTTAGCTGTAAACAACCAAATTATGCATAACTAAATATTTAATACATTGAAGAACCAATTAAAATTTTTTTTAAAAAAATGAAAAGATGAATATTAATTAATTAAAAAGGAATTGAATTTATATAGCAAAGTTAAAGCTTTAAAGAGCCCGCGAGTCAATGAATTATTATGCGGAAATATAACATACATGTTAAAAATGTGCATATTCAGAAAAAATTGCGTTAAAAATTCGAATCCATCATTTTTTTCTTTGGTTCAAAAATTAAACAGCTTCAATAAGACATTTTACTAAAAATATTTCTATAAAATGTATTTAAATTTTAATTTTTTTGAGGATATTGAAGCAAAAAATAAATTGCGGATAAAATTGAAACAAATAACAAAATGATTAAAGTTCCATATACTTAAGCGCACATCAAAATTTCTTCATGTGTGCAATTGTTATCATATAATTTCTCTCCACATTGCTTATTATTATTATATATATATTTAATTCATATAGTGTGAATTTATAAAAACCTTCCTTTTCATAAACTATATTTTTACATTCGTCGTGTTCACATTTTCTTGGTTGAAATTAAATTTACAGAGAGTTTGATATAAAGCATTCATTTTTGCTGAATAATTTCTTTCTTATTTTTTTTAGTTTTTATTAACGTCGCACTAGAAGCAACACGAGGGCTATTGGCAACAATCCTCGTAATTTTGAACCACGGTCAAGTGACGGGGACGACACCTAAGCTGGCACTCCCCTCTCCTAACATCCCCACCACGGCAACGGGAGGACTTTGGGCCACGAACAGATTTAACGTGCATCAGCCCCGGCTACACGGCATTTCTTTCTTATAGCTAATAAAGTGTCCTTTTTTGAAAACCGTCTAGTTGATCATACTTTTCTGAACGTAACGTTATACTTTTCAGATTAATCATTACTCAGCGTTGCCCAACGTTTTATGCTATTGTTAAAAAAATAATAATAATAATAAATAGATAAAAATTAAAACAAAAATAAAAGTATATATAAATTTTCTGAATCATCTAAATTTTTTCAAAATTATAGAACTTCTGATGGTGTTATAGTTACTCAGATTTATTTCATCTTATAACTCAAGATAGAGCTTTTATGGAAAAAAATTGAAGAAAAATGCAGTAAATAATAATGTATACTTTCGTTTGTCTTTTTGTGTTTGAGTTCTTACTTAAATATTTAAAATTTTATTTCCATTTTGCACATTTGTTCCCTCTTTTACATTTTTTATTTCTTTCAATTGACTATATTTTTTTTCGCAATATTCTTTGTTGTTGGGTTTTTTATTTGCTCGATTTGTGAGTTAGATTTTTTTTCCAGGTTCAATTTCTTTTTAAATTTATATATCTCAAATGATTCTTTTGTTTCGTTATTTAAATTTTTTAAAACTCATATTAAGATTTTGTAGGAAATCTTTCGTGTGGGCTTGATGTGGATTTTGGTTCCTTTGGTTGCTTTGCCCCCACGGGTTACTTTTTTTTTTACATTCTCTGATGATTAGCTATTGCTTTTTTAACTCTTTTTCATAGTAGTTTATTTAACCTTAAAAATTTCCCCTTAAAGTTTGTAAAGGTTCATTTTTTTGGTAGATATGCGTTTATTAGTTAGGATATTGGTTGTAATGAAATAACTTTTTTGAGCTTTCTTGCTTTTGCCCTTAGGTTACAATGTAAGGAACATTTCTTATGTCAAAAGGAAATTTTTAAAAAAAATGTTTTGTATTTGTCCTGTTACTTACCGATTTCCTTAATTTAACTGAATTTTCTTTGGGAATAACAACAGTTGCCTGAATTCTGTATACTCAAATATTTCACCAGGAATATGTTTGTGAAATGTATGTTGAGTATATGTTAGAATATAGGAATATGTTTGTAAATGATGACCGGAAGTCTAGTCCTTTAGCTCTAAAGCCTTGTTGGATGAACTCGACTTCCCTTGGGTGAAAACAAGTATCTATAACGCATTGCAAAACAGTCCCGAATAATGTATTGTTTTTTGAAAATAAATCTAAATAAATTTAGAACAATATACGTTATGTGTAGATCTGACTTTCGAAACATTCGGCATTTAGCGAGGGGCTATATAATTCTTTTCTACATTGGGTTGCTGATATGCCTTGAAAATATATTTCAAGTCCTTTCACGGCCCTGACAGTTTAATTATACATATACAAATATATTTTTCAAATAATGCACGGGAAGATACCATCCTACCTGAGACAAATTCAATTTAAAAGTTTTGAATGAATTATTTTTGGAACTCTGTGTCTATTATGAACTCTGTTACACGGTGGCAAAAGGAAATAATGAAAAGCACACAGGATACTTAATGGTTACTTTGAAAGAGCTGTGGGGGAGTATTTCATTATTCATTATCTTAGGGGTCCCAATAACCATGAATCAAAGCCGAAATGATCTTCATTTCCACAACACAATCCCTCGGCATCTTTGGGGACCCGCAATCACTGATTGAAATGCTCCAGGGCAGTCATTAACCGGTGAAAGCTCTTAACGTAACACCTTTATATTATTGCTGCCTGTGCGTAAACAGGTGTGTGCGATTATTGGCAGCGGCATACGTATTGGCGGTTATTGAGTTGTTATTATTGTTACATGGCATATTATTACATTAGCGATTATTATGCGTGCGTGCGGGTTGTGTGTGTGCGCATTATTATTATATGCATACATACGGCGTTATTGCCACGGTGCGTGCGCTTGCAGCGGGTGCATTATTATTATTACATACATAGATATTGCTGGCGCTAATATTATTATTACGTGCGTGCGTGCGCATGTGTATATATATTATATATGTGTGTGTGTGTGTGTATGTGTATTATTATATATATATATATATATATTATATATATATAATGATTCGTTGTTTCCACACATATTCCAACTAAAAAATTATTATTCACGGGCTGTCAACCCTTTTATCAGTATTATTGAGATACTTTGAATTAAAGTTATTTCTTTCAAAATAGAATGAGAATTACTTTATTAATTTTTCCAGTATAAATGGGCCATGAGAAATTTTAACGAAATTAAAAAAAATATAATAAGAAGGAGATTTGAGGATTGTACATACAAACATATGTAATACACATATATTTCTATGTATATATATATATTGTTTTGACAGTAATGTCATAAAGATTTTTTTATATACTGAAAAAGTACTCTTAATCCAGGAAATAATAATGAAAAAAATTAGAAAAATAACTGAACTAAAAGGACCATTTTGGTACTAGACTGAAGTATTTTCTGGTCGCAAGGCCAAATCTGATGAGAAGACTATTAACATTTTACATATGCTCAAAATATTTAACTACACATTCGGACTGCTAGATTATCAAAAAATTCTAGAAGTAAAAAATATCCAAAAATTATGATTTACAGATACTGTGTATGTGTGTGTGTTTAATTTGGAGGTTCATCAACACATCATTTATATAATTCTGGGATACATGATATTGTAAATCATTAGCAATTAGAAAAAAAGCATATGAACCAAATACTTAGCTGACATGTTCTCTATTCATTTTTAATAATAAAGGAAATCTGACTTTCAGGTAACGTATTCCCTTTTGTTAACTCGGAAACTTTCAAAGGAAAAATTACTTTTGCTTGCCAATTTAAATTGAAGTTTACTTAATTATTATATCTTGGGGATATTTCCAATAAGTGCATGTGTTATTAAATCGAAATGATGATCGCTAAATCTGATATAGTTTTGTATGAGAGCAGCACTTAATGTAATAGAAATAACAAGGTTGTTCTCTTTATTATTTATTCCAAATATCATTTATTAATAATTTACATCTTTTATTTAATTAAGAATAATTAGTCCTTAACTCTAGAAAAACATTATAAAGCATAAAACATCAGATCAATCATTGAAATTCTAATAAATAGGAAACGATTATATTTTCTCAAGATCTCGCTATAAACCAGAAATAATTTACTGCATGTATTAGTCTATATTCAAAATGCATCAAGTCTTTTCTATTCACAAAAACATAGCGTATTTGTTCAACTTCTGTTCCATTTATACTTGTTTCGAATACAAAGATTGGCAATATGACTAAATTAATCAAATCCAACTGAGTGAGGGTTTTTTTAATTATAATGCTGGACAGTTAAATTAAGCAGATAAAACTATATTTTCTACCTTAAATAATCTACAAATTTCTATAAAAATCTCATAGTTGAAAAAGTATTGAAAATTGATAAAATAATACACATACTTGTGAAACTTATATTCTTCGTCAAAATCACCACCTTTTGAAATCCATAGATGTATTTATACTTTATCCAATTAAGAATTTTCTGAACAAGTCTTTTTGTCACATTTATCATTGTATTCCCAGCTCCTCCACTCTTCCAAAGTGATTATTTGAGGATATAGCGTATTTTAGAATCAACCACAATCCAGCTACCCAAAATCATGTTCATTTTAAAAACACAGGCTTTAACAAAATACGTGCCCTGTGATTTAACAGTTTGATACAGTTGTTTTCATCCTCTTTTAAACGATTAACTTTAAGCATATAGTTATCCCCTGCTGTGTGTGTACATCATTAGCACCATTCTCTGCTCTTAAATATATTCTTTGATATTCCTCAGCTCAACTCCCAGAAAACCCCTTCCTCACTTTTTTTTTCTTCTTCTACTAGTGAAGAATATTTGAAGAGTGAAATTTGTTTTTCCTTAGCGCCTAGGAATTTTGTAAAATCTACCCCACTTACCCTGCAGGAAAGATTTATTATGACGAAAACGTGCAGTAGATGGCGCAGCTAAGCGTGAGAAGGAGATAACGCTGAGTAATATAATGGAAGAAGCGTTTTACAAGAACTTGAATGAAGTAACATTTTTCAAAGTATCTTTGAGCCACGCCTACAGTGATGTAAGTTTACACTTCGCAGTTTTTTTTCTCGCAGAGTGAGATTTTCGTACCTTTTTAAAACTGTTTACGCTTTCTACGCCTTTTTTATTTCTACGTGGTGTTGAAAATGCGTCGTATCGTGATTGTGTGAAAAGAGATGCATTTTCTTTAAAAGTCCTTTTCTACGTCTTTACAAACATCTTTTGAGATAAGTGTTTCATTTTTATTCCGAATTGGATTCTTCGCTTTTCAAAAAGAAAAGTGGAGTCTTAGCTGGCAAAGTTTGTCCAGAGTTTAATTATTTGTGAAAGGATAAGGAAAGATAGAGCGCTTTGAAGTTAGACTTGTTTGTAAAATATTGTTCAAGGCTATGTTTATTGAATTATAGTGCTTTTCTCCTAAACGTTGTTTGCGAATAAAATTACTTTGAACATTCAATGAAGTGTATCTTTTTCGGCGTTGTGTGCCTGAAATGTTTTTGATTTTTTTTTTCTGTTGTCTGCTCAAAATGTAAAAGGAAAAGTTTAAGAATTTAAATTATTGACTATTATTTCATCAAATAAACCATTGAATAACTAGCTCTTTAAATGATAAACATTTTGTCACAATTTTTACACTAAAAATTTATCATTTCATAACTGTATTTGTAAAGAATTTGGCTTATGAGGATTTCACTTTTCTTGCTTTACTTCTTAATGCAGACCAATCTGTCAGTTAATTAAATTAAATATTTAATGAAGTATATTGATTATAATCAATGTTAACATTCTGTAACAAAATTAAATTACCTGCTTTCGGTATTTATTTTAAATTCAATTAAGGACTTGATTGAGATCCTTAATGTCTTGTCGATGTGTCTTGCTTATTAGAATTGTTCACGAGTTTATTCCTAAGATTAATTTATCAAAGTATCTTTATTTTCAAAAATAATAATTAGAAATGTATTTGCGTTGTAATCATTTATTTGTAAATTGCTTAAATAAGATTTCCATTTCAGTTTCCTAATAAAAATATTAGAATAGTCTTTTGATCAGATTTCAAAAGAATCAAGAAAGATTTTGAAGTTATTATCTTTATTTAAAATATGAATTAATATTACCTTGACAAGTTAATGTTAGAAATAAAATAAAGGAAGTATTTTATAATTAAAACTATTAAATTAATTCATCTTGTTTAATTTTATGAAGAATTAAGAAATTAATTAGCCTTTTAATTAAGCATTTTATTGCATTATATCTGAAATGTCTTGTGTAACTAAAATGACTAGGAAATGAATGTATTAGTTGAAAATTGAAAAATTAATATGTATTATTTTCGAAAATCGAAATTATAACAAATTATTATTTTATTTATTTAAAAGCATGTAATATCTAATAAAATCTGTTATAAAATATTTTGTTAACACAATTCATAAAACATTTTTATAATGTATTTTCTTATGTTCATATTATTTTATTAAAAGTATACGAACTTTTATTTTGTCTAGTTTATAGCACAAAATAAATAACTTGACATTTTAATTTGGAACTTTCAAGGAGTCCTTTCCTTCGTTATTGATGAATCGACCAGTTAAATAATGTCTGTTTTTATAAGAATTAAATGAGTGATTAACTATTTTTAACATGAAGTGCCTGCCTCTGTGTCTGTTCCCAAAATTTAACATACGTCTACAAACACACATAAAATTTAGTTATTAATTAAAAGGTTTTGATATAAGAAATTGGATGTGTTCAGGTAAAAAGGCATGTCTTATAAAAAGAATAAAAACACTGTTTAAAGGCATTGCCAAGATTATAGGAATCAGTTGCCTAACTTCCACTATTTTTTTCTTATTGCACTGTGGTCATCGTAGTTAAAATGCAATTTTGTTCTTATTTATACCTCATACAACATATATACTCATACAACATAGATTTCCACATCAAAAGTAAAATATTTATTAGAAATATCCAGTGTATTTATTGTTGGACATCTTTAGAAAGAGCTTCTAGGAACCATCAGAAATATTTTTAAAATTTCCATAATTTTTTTTCAAATTTTCTTAATTTTTTTGTCTTAAATATTTCTTACCTTTCATTTTTAATTTTTAAATTATCTTTGCAATGCTCGTATAATTTCTTTACCGAACTTGCCCTGCCAACAGTAATAATACCTTTCTAAGGCTGCTAATAGAGCCACTCCCTTCTACAATCTATCATCCAATCGAAAAATTTCCTCTCAAAGCAGAGACGGTATCTCCGAATTAATTCCCGTAATCTAACCAAGACTGGTCTCTTTCCCTTCATCTCTGTCATCCAATGGGAAACTTTCCTCTCAGAACATAATTATATCAAGTACAAGTCCTCTTCAAGCGAAGCATACAAACAATTGATATTGATACGAGGTGCATGCGCTTAACGAAATTTGATAACCTACGGTTTCTTATCTAAGGGAAGAATGTTATTGTATAGGGGTTTAATGATATCACTACTTTCCAGTAGT
>BMAW01039541.1:0-10112 GCA_019974015.1 Nephila pilipes | reverse complement strand
TAGTGATGTAGATAATAGGAACGATTTAGACCGGACGTGTAATGCCACTTTGGAATGGCAGTGCTTATTCCTACAAAGTGTAGACTATCGGATTTTTCTAAGTTACCACATCCAGCTACTTATGAACTATTGGCTATTTTCTAAATTATTACAATAAAGAAACAAATAGCAAATCCCCGATTCGTCTGTCTTGTTGATATAATGCAAAAATTTTCAATTCATCCAGTCGTAACAAAAGAAAAAGATTATAATATTCTTTTAAAGAGTAACACCTTGCCATCTGAACAATATCTTATTATAAGAATTGATTAAATTTTCAAAAAGTCTTAAATTTTTATATTAATATGTTTGAATGTAATATTCATCAGAAACATGATATATTTAGTTTTTATATATTTAATGAAAGCGAATTAATGTTAAATTGTAAATACGAGCATTTTAAGCTGAAAATAGGAAAGTATAACATTTTAAAAAATTCATGTACAATTTTGTTTGTTTGGTCTTCAGTGAACTTGGAAATCTTGTTAGCTTTTTCAAATGAAATTAAGTATTCAATACTTAAGAAAATATATTTTTTTACAAATTGTCATGTGTAATAATAATAAAAGCAAAACTTGTGCTTTTGTTATTTTATATTTAATGTTATTTTTATTTATGTTAAATATTTTTTGCATAATATGTATCACATTTTATATCTATGCTTAAATCCTAATTAAACTTTCAATTTAGTGTAAGGAACTGTAAGTTCTTATAATTCTGAATTATAAGAACCCATTATGGTAAAAGTATAGACACAGTGTGGCAAAAGTATATAGTATTGTGAGATAGTCTCTTCTAATTATCCTAACTCATAATGATATTGAACTTTTTTTTTTTTTCTACTTAAACAATTATTCATGATTGCATCCATTTTTGACAGTATTATGTAGTGAGAATTTTAAAATAAATCTTAAATATTTTAAATATGTTTACTAATAAGAGATTCAGAATGAAAATTAGCCAATTTTTTTCCAAATACATAGTTGTATATTTCTTGATGCATATATTTGTGTGGAAAAAAAAGTAAATGCAACATAAGAATAATTTCTAGAGAATGTATTGATTGAGAAGCTAGCTAAAATTCTAAGCTTATAAAAATGAAATTTCATTACATTTTACATTCAATTAGAAAAGTTTATTTCAATTATTATTAAAATTTTCAATTTATGGAGTCAAACAAATATACTAGAAATTATTACATTATTTTATTGAATAACAACTTGCCATCTGAACACTATCTAAATTCAATTAAGAATTGATTAAATTTTCTAAAAGTTTTAAGTTAAATTAAAATGTTTGTGGGTAATATTCAATAGAAACATCGCGTTTTTAGAACATATACATTTCAATTATACCTAAGTTTAAATCCTATTAACCTTCAATTGTGAATAGCAGCACTATAAGGTGAAAATAGGAAAAGTATATCATTTTAACAAAATCATGTACAATTCTGCTTGTTTGGTCTTCAGTGAACTTGGAAATCTTATAAGCTTTTTCAATTGAAATTAAATATTCAATACTTAAGGAACTATATTTTTTTAGAAATTGTCATGTGTAATAATCATTTAATAATAATAAATGCAAAACTTGTGTTTTTGTTAATTTATATTTAATGTTATATTTAGTTATGTTAAATATTTTTTGCATAATATAAAAAATTAAACATTTTTTTTAATACCAACAACAGTACTGTTATCCCCATCAAATTTTGTGTAATTACTTACATATTTAAATAATATCTATCATTAATTGGTGATATTTATAAAATAGATTTTAAACCTAAAATAGAGATTGTTTCCAAGATTGTGACCTTTTCGGGTAAAATTGTCATCAGTTATGGCAAAGATCTAATTTCTTTTATTTTATATTGAGTGTAAGCCTTTTAAAGTAACAGCAAGATGAAATAAAAAAAAAAATTGATTCCCAACTAAATATTATCACTTATTTTACGACTCTCTTTATTAAATTTGCATTACAGTAACACAGTAAGTTTCTTTTTTTCCATTTTGTTCAGTCCAAATATAAGCACATTTTTTCTTATAATTTTGTGTTTAAATAGATTATTTAAATTCAAATTAGCAGTCAAAACTGTTACAAGTACTGAATTTATGATCATTTTTAATTACAGCCAAAAAGTGGCATTTTTACTTAAAGTTGGCATTTTGTCACACAAAAATGGGAAATAACATTTCACAAATATTTTGATATCACACCGAGAAGAAACTTTAAAACTATTGGCAACAGACGAGGATGATACCTGGCACCAGCCTCTCAAAAGAACACTACAAAAATGGATGTCAAAAAGAGCATGCAGTTAAATATTTAAATCTTATATTAAAACTCTTGTTTTGATAAATTTCAAACAAAGATCATCAGCAAAAGGCAATAAGGCGACTTTGCAACTGGTATAGACTTGTTTAGCTATCTATAATTTTTAAAAGCCTAATAGAGATGTCTATTAGAAACACTGCATACAAAAAAAAAAGCACGCAAGTCAAGCAAATAAAGGAACACTTCCCTTTCACAAACACCCCAACGTTGTTAAAAAAAAAAGCAGTTTAAAATAATTCCTGAAAATAAGATATTTTCAAAAAATGGATTGAATTCACATCAGCATATAAAAATAATTCTGATTTGTGTGTCAGTAAAACAAAGAAAGCAAAACAATACATATTTTAAAGCTTTTTAATTTAATTTTTAGAAATGCCTTTACATTGTTACTGACTGGAGATTTTTAACTTTTGACAATTACTTTCAAATATCCATCTATATGATGCTTCATTCAAACTTAATATTAACCAATACTTATAAATAAAAACATGTTTTTAAAAAAATATCAATGTTTAGTATCCATTCATTAAAAAACCCCAAGATATTCAAAAATTAGCATCCAAAATGGTTATGAATGTATAAATTACATGAATATAAATTAATATGAAAAACATATGGAATAACAAAATGATTGTAATCAAGAAAAAGACTTAAAAAATTTTAATACAAATTATTTGGCTTACAATTTTAAAGTAAACAATCAACAGTTTGATTGGGAACAAAACACAAAAACCTAAGTATTTTGAAAAGTTTAAAATTTTAGTTTTTGTGCAACATGCATCTTATATTTTAAACCAATTTAAAACTTTAAAAAATACTTCAGGAAAATGAAAACACAAGAATAACAAAGGACACCTGAACATAAAAAGGAAAATCTGTGCAGTCACAAGTAAAATTATAAAATATAGTTCCTGAATAATTTTTTTTATTTCCAGCCAAAGTTCCTACAGTACAGATTTTGTATTCTTTTCTTCATTCTTTAGCACTAAAATCCAATTTACAGAAATTAAATATTTATTTTTATTTTCTGAACCGTTTCAAGAAATGTGTACAAATAAGAACTTGCTACAATGTTTAAATAAATTCATTAAATTAAAACAAATTTAAATTGTATAGTGTTCTAAAGGAATCTAAACTGATTGATACTTAGATCCATACTTTAGAATGAAATGTTTCTTATCTGTACTCATAGTACTACTAGAAAAGGAAATCTTTGTAAAAAATAATTAAATGAAAAGAATACTCGTTAGATTCTTGTATGTCACATTCAAGTTAGAATATCAAATTCCATATTTTATGGAAATATTTGTATAAAAATTAATAACACCAATATGAAATAAAAAAAAAAAATACTTGTTAGATTCAACATCATATTCAAATGGTTAAGAGTATGAAATAATTTCATACTCCTTTAATAACATTAGCATTTAATACTAAAACTTGAATCTTAATGAGATATTTTATGAGTATTTTTCCCTAATCAGAAAATTTCCTGTTGCAAAATATTGATTATTCAAATATTACAAAAAATATCATTTGAACATAAAAAGTTACTTAATTTTAACAATTATAATTTTTTCATAAAGTAATAAAATGCTTCATAATACAGAATGATATATCTCATCAGAAGTTCTAGGATAATTTTGAGGTAGATATAGCCCTTTTACATTTGTATCACTTAAAATATATCTTAAATTGCATATTAACTCTAATTAGAGATATATCAAATAATAGAACCTGTACTGAAGGAACACATAAAATTTAGTGAACAATTTCAAATGTAAACAAAAGTAGCATATCACATAACTGTTTGGTTTTATACTGAACAGCAATATTTTATTTTCATTAAATGTAGATTAACTTCCTTTTTATCTTTTATTTTTTTCTGTTTAGCTAATTCTGTTTGATGGCTAATATTTATAAATCTATATAAGCCTGCACATTAGATATACTAGCAACATTCTTGCATAACTACTGATAATTATATGATCGGATGGAATGTATAAACCTACAGTTTTTCCACTTTTGTTTACATCTCTTAATAAATGTTTATGTTTAAAAGGAATAAATATTAAATTTGTTTTTAAAAATACAGTTCTTTACAAAAATATGTCATACCCAGAGAGTTTAGTAAAGAAGCAAAAAAAAAATAATAATTATACAGCATAGCATGTCTATGACAATGTTTTTCAACAAATTTGATATCATACAATATAAAATTAAACAATGCTATGAATCAATGAATGATTTTGTGAGTAAGAACTGAATAAATAAATACTCCCAGCAGTCAGTAATTAAATTCCCCATTACATTTAAGTGCAAAGATTACAGTTGTGATTGGATACCAGCACAACATAAAACTTAATCCCGAATTACTGCAATAAATTTAAATTGGGTTAAGTATATAAAACAGAGACAAGTATATGAAAATCATTATAAAAAAAGAAATCGGAAAAGGGACAGCAAGAAACTAATTCATAGAAGCTTGAACAACAATAACACATTGTTCATAAATTCCAAAGGTATTGGCCAAATTCTTATAGTTATATTAACAGAATATTACATCCCTAGCTATATGTTAAACAAATATTTTGTTATATGATGCTCAATATGAAAAATTCACAAATGTACCATGTTCATAAATGGTAACTTCACAAATGCATCCAATTGTGTCTAACAAAGTTATATACAAATATAACAAATAGTATGGATGTTTTATAATACAATGGGATTATGAGAACTGTATACAGAAATATAAATATGTACACATCAAGCAGAAAAACAATATTAACATTTATGTACACATCACTTTTCTTGCAAAATACATTATTCTAACTAAAAGTGTTTTGGAAAATAGAAATTGATTTAAACTTGTATATTCTGAGGTATTACACTAAGTATCGATCAGCATTAAAATTTGCCTAATCAGAGATTCCTTTTTCTGTTTATGCTTTCCCTTGTTTATGATGAGTTTAGGTTAAAGCCGGAAATTGTCACTTGCAAATAAAAATCTTGTATCACCAAGTATCACCGTCTCATCAGAGCCTGATGTGGCAAACTGCCATTGATGTGATAGCTGTAAGCATACATTGTGTTTTGGGGTCTTACTTGTTGAATGGCATCTTGATACTGACCTTGAGGATGCATGTTGACAACTCCCATTGGCATGGCTGAAGATGGTGGATTTATGAACCCAGCATTGGTTATATACCCAGGGCTATTCAATAAAGTTGCACTTCCACCAAGAGGCGATGCTTGTTGCATTCGATACCCAACACTATTCAGAGCTGGGTAACTGGCAACAATGTTTGACGAGATAGCAATGTTTGAAGTCCTCGGCACAGCACGTGGATGATAACGATAATTTGCATAACCATGAACCTGATTAGAAGATAATGATGATGGTTGAGGTTGTATGTTTGGGAGAACAGGTGCAATGGGTCGCTGTATTTGTGGTGGTGGTGTTAAATTAGACTGATGAGTAGGAGAGTTATAAGATGGAGGTGGAGTCATAGATGGATAACTTGCAATTTGATTTGGAGTGATTTCCACAATGCCATTGGTCAGCTGCTGTAATTTTGCTAGACTACAGCTCGTACTCTGATTTGGAGTGGCATTAGTGTAACTATAGCTGGGAGACTGCAAATGAAATGTATGAGTAGAAACAGCACATGATGAAGTAGTGATTGGCATTGAAATATGGCTCAACCTTTGCATAGAACCATGACTAGCTTGATTTGTGGGCTGTTGATGAGAAACAGATGATGACTGTGGTTGAATCACAGATGTTATTGGCACACCCACCATATAGGACCCACCAACTGGATTAGAAACAGGAGTAATGGAAGACATTCCAATATTTACTGTGTTAAGATAATTGTTTGCAGGAGGAATGTTTGGTCCCTGACCAAGAAGCAAAGTGCCAACAGAGTTATTGTTAACCATACTGGAGAGAGCGGCAGATGCTGGATGTTGATTATATGAAGACTCTGTTGACTGTTGATGCATGTGATTGACCTGTGGATGTAATGGCTGATGTACTTGAGAAGAATTAGAATGTATGCTCACAGATGGTGAACAGTTAGTTGTTTTTACTTAATTTAATGGATTTTTCAGGAGGAATGGAAGTTGAGTCTCGGGCTTTTTTTTTTTTTTTTTTGACGATCACAGTCATGGTTAAATAACAATTTACATTTCCTTCTGATTTTACTCTCCAAATTTTTTGACGTAATTTTAAAAATTTGAAATTGAAAAAAGTAACCCACCTTTCAACGAAATAATATTTACTATTCTTCAAATAATATCGATATTCTTTTCAGACATATTTTGAAAAAATTTATTTATAAGCGGAATAATGGCAATATCTTTTTGTGTTTATATGTTTAAAGCCATGTATCTGTAATTTTTTTTTTATTAGCATGCGCTAAATGTATCAGTCACGAAAATGTATTGATTTCAGTATAAAAAAGACCTTTTCTGTATTTTACTAATAGAAAGTAAGAACTTTACTGATATTTTTTTACCACTTTGCCTATCTAATTCAAATGTCACATGATGTCTCTTTTGTAAATTGCCTACATAAGATATTTGTAGGCATGAAGAACTTGAATATTCCCCCAAAAAAATGTACCCACATAAACATGACAATAAAAATCAGAAAAAACTAAAACACCTTTTAACTTAAATCTGAAAAGTCTTCATACTGAAGCCTAACCTATATTGAAAAGAACTTACTTAAAATCTTCAGACTTTTCAATGATTTATAGGTACATGAACCAGAGCATATTCTGATAACATTTCGAATATTTGCCGACAGCATGATTTAAAATGTGTTTCAGAGAAATTTTGAACAAAAAATAGAGGAAAATTTTTTATTATTCTGCAAAGATAAATAAACAAATTCAAATCTAGATGATGATTTTATTGATACAACTAAAAAATGCAGTATTCTTCAACTAACTTCATTGCCTAAGTTTACACTTTACTAGGGGAATTTTTTTTTTTTTTTTTGACGATCACAGTCATGGTTAAATAACAATTAAACAATTTACATTTCCTTCTGATTTTACTCTCCAAATTTTTTCACATAATTTTAAAAATTTGAAATTGAAAAAAGTAACCCACCTTTCAACGAAATAATATTTACTATTCTTTAAATAATATCGATATTCTTTTCAGACATATTTTGAGAAAATTTATTTATAAACGGAATAATGGCAATATCTTTTTGTGTTTATATGTTTAGTGATAGTGATGTAGATAATAGGAACGATTTAGACCGGACGTGTAATGCCACTTTGGAATGGCAGTGCTTATTCCTACAAAGTGTAGACTATCGGATTTTTCTAAGTTACCACATCCAGCTACTTATGAACTATTGGCTATTTTCTAAATTATTACAATAAAGAAACAAATAGCAAATCCCCGATTCGTCTGTCTTGTTGATATAATGCAAAAATTTTCAATTCATCCAGTCGTAACAAAAGAAAAAGATTATAATATTCTTTTAAAGAGTAACACCTTGCCATCTGAACAATATCTTATTATAAGAATTGATTAAATTTTCAAAAAGTCTTAAATTTTTATATTAATATGTTTGAATGTAATATTCATCAGAAACATGATATATTTAGTTTTTATATATTTAATGAAAGCGAATTAATGTTAAATTGTAAATACGAGCATTTTAAGCTGAAAATAGGAAAGTATAACATTTTAAAAAATTCATGTACAATTTTGTTTGTTTGGTCTTCAGTGAACTTGGAAATCTTGTTAGCTTTTTCAAATGAAATTAAGTATTCAATACTTAAGAAAATATATTTTTTTACAAATTGTCATGTGTAATAATAATAAAAGCAAAACTTGTGCTTTTGTTATTTTATATTTAATGTTATTTTTATTTATGTTAAATATTTTTTGCATAATATGTATCACATTTTATATCTATGCTTAAATCCTAATTAAACTTTCAATTTAGTGTAAGGAACTGTAAGTTCTTATAATTCTGAATTATAAGAACCCATTATGGTAAAAGTATAGACACAGTGTGGCAAAAGTATATAGTATTGTGAGATAGTCTCTTCTAATTATCCTAACTCATAATGATATTGAACTTTTTTTTTTTTTCTACTTAAACAATTATTCATGATTGCATCCATTTTTGACAGTATTATGTAGTGAGAATTTTAAAATAAATCTTAAATATTTTAAATATGTTTACTAATAAGAGATTCAGAATGAAAATTAGCCAATTTTTTTCCAAATACATAGTTGTATATTTCTTGATGCATATATTTGTGTGGAAAAAAAAGTAAATGCAACATAAGAATAATTTCTAGAGAATGTATTGATTGAGAAGCTAGCTAAAATTCTAAGCTTATAAAAATGAAATTTCATTACATTTTACATTCAATTAGAAAAGTTTATTTCAATTATTATTAAAATTTTCAATTTATGGAGTCAAACAAATATACTAGAAATTATTACATTATTTTATTGAATAACAACTTGCCATCTGAACACTATCTAAATTCAATTAAGAATTGATTAAATTTTCTAAAAGTTTTAAGTTAAATTAAAATGTTTGTGGGTAATATTCAATAGAAACATCGCGTTTTTAGAACATATACATTTCAATTATACCTAAGTTTAAATCCTATTAACCTTCAATTGTGAATAGCAGCACTATAAGGTGAAAATAGGAAAAGTATATCATTTTAACAAAATCATGTACAATTCTGCTTGTTTGGTCTTCAGTGAACTTGGAAATCTTATAAGCTTTTTCAATTGAAATTAAATATTCAATACTTAAGGAACTATATTTTTTTAGAAATTGTCATGTGTAATAATCATTTAATAATAATAAATGCAAAACTTGTGTTTTTGTTAATTTATATTTAATGTTATATTTAGTTATGTTAAATATTTTTTGCATAATATAAAAAATTAAACATTTTTTTTAATACCAACAACAGTACTGTTATCCCCATCAAATTTTGTGTAATTACTTACATATTTAAATAATATCTATCATTAATTGGTGATATTTATAAAATAGATTTTAAACCTAAAATAGAGATTGTTTCCAAGATTGTGACCTTTTCGGGTAAAATTGTCATCAGTTATGGCAAAGATCTAATTTCTTTTATTTTATATTGAGTGTAAGCCTTTTAAAGTAACAGCAAGATGAAATAAAAAAAAAAATTGATTCCCAACTAAATATTATCACTTATTTTACGACTCTCTTTATTAAATTTGCATTACAGTAACACAGTAAGTTTCTTTTTTTCCATTTTGTTCAGTCCAAATATAAGCACATTTTTTCTTATAATTTTGTGTTTAAATAGATTATTTAAATTCAAATTAGCAGTCAAAACTGTTACAAGTACTGAATTTATGATCATTTTTAATTACAGCCAAAAAGTGGCATTTTTACTTAAAGTTGGCATTTTGTCACACAAAAATGGGAAATAACATTTCACAAATATTTTGATATCACACCGAGAAGAAACTTTAAAACTATTGGCAACAGACGAGGATGATACCTGGCACCAGCCTCTCAAAAGAACACTACAAAAATGGATGTCAAAAAGAGCATGCAGTTAAATATTTAAATCTTATATTAAAACTCTTGTTTTGATAAATTTCAAACAAAGATCATCAGCAAAAGGCAATAAGGCGACTTTGCAACTGGTATAGACTTGTTTAGCTATCTATAATTTTTAAAAGCCTAATAGAGATGT